>JADDOH010008142.1:0-14860 GCA_016648135.1 Agrypnia vestita
TGTAGTAGAGGTTGCCTTAAAAGGGCCAAAGAAGATCCAGAGAAAGTCCAAGTAGTCAGCAGGGTCGTTGTAGGTAGAGAGAAATGAAAGACTGGTAAAAGTGGTCCGATAGGCTCTTAAAGCACCTTCAGGTGTACTGAATTGCTCGCCGTTATGAAACTGTTTATATAGCCAAATTACAAAATCCCTTCCATAACTCCATCGTAAAACAATCAGCCAATCACAAAGCTTGCTTTGCCGATTTCAGCGCTCGCGCCATCTCTGAGTGAATTTTGGTACTAATCAGTCTGACGATTGGCTGCGGAGATCGGCAGAAAGCACTTTGCTCTGACATAAAAAATCGTAAAAATAGTTTCATCGTCTTTTTGAGACGTAAATCATGTTAATTTATACAAGACTAAACCTTGCTGATAATCTAACATAGTCTATGGGACCCGCAAGGTAGTATTAACAGAGTTATTACAAGTTATGTACCGAGTGCAATCGGCTAGTTACATTAAATTCAATAAAAAATAGTTCTTAAGTAGATACATGAATTTTTGTGTAATAATTATGAAGTATATTTTATAAGGCGTCTTTTGACTATAGTTTAATGAGTGAATAATTAATATTATGTTAGTTATAAACAATTTTATCAAACAAAATTCCTCCTACGTTTCTGATGTAATTTGTAGTCGTAAATATATACTTTTTGTATAGATATTTACTGGAAGAATACAATAAAGAAAGTTTTAGTTTAATTGGACTGCTGTAGCGGCCAATATTCGATTTTGACTGAAAGTCATCTTTTTCGGCACGGTATCGCTCGGCCGGTGGGGTCGATATTAGCGATTGCGCTTATGTTGAGCGTAAAAGGTCCATTTTAGGGCCACTATTTTTAATTCCCCATTTTATGTTTTCTATGCGTTTCTTGACTTTTCCTGTGTTTTTAATAAAAATTATTTTTTGAAGAATTTTGTAAAGTTTAATTTATATTTTGTGTGTACGGTGCTCCACGCACTTTTTAGTAATGATGCTCCTCCGCCAGTCTACGTCCAGTCGGTCTTGTGCGACAAGACTCTGATTTTACGGGCTGGGTACCCGTAAATCAGATGCAAGCGATATGGGGAACGGTCAGTCTGCAGCCTGCCGCCCCACTTTAATCTTCGGAATACCAGCCGGGCGCACCCAATTGGCTGGTTCTCGGAAATGTATATACCAGTCTAAATTATCACGCCTCGTGAGCGGGTCAAATTCCAGAAATATTTGGAAAATATTTCGATTTCCATACTGACCATATGTCAGTCAAAAATGCCGCGAACGGCTGATTGCTTCGAAAAGCGCATCGTCTATCGCTTTGCAAGCGATTTACTCTCTTTATTAAAAAATAAAAGATGTGACAAAAATCCATAAATATTACATTGTATATGTCAATATTTAAATCTATAATAATAAACATTATTCATAGAGTCCAAAAAATAGTGTGTCACATAAAGTCTTTTATTTCATCTGTTTACATAAACATTCAAAACTGGCATTGTTTCGTGATGACGCCACCGTTCCACGGCGATCGTTTCGAACTTCTAATTCCTGTCCGAAACATGCGGCATAAAGTAAAGACAGCAATATTCAAAATATTCAAAAAATGTTTTGAATGCAGTCACTGAGGATTACTAATTTAAAATATACCGAATTCTAGATGTTATGTATCTATCCCTTCCAAAATCATGTTTTCTAAAAATTTATAGCCTATATTTCCTACAAAATCTCAAATTCAGTACATTTTAAATTAGTAATCCTCAATGACTGCATTAATTTTTTTTGGATGTTGCTGTCTTTGCTTTTTTACCCCACATTTAACCCTTTGTCTGTTGTTTGTAGTGGAATCTTATAATTGATTTTCACCAACTTCCCACTAGCTAGAGTTCTGAAACTTTCAACATTTACGTTAAGTGGATAAAATAATGGTGGGAAGCAGTGCGGAAAAGGCAGTATAGGGTATAGGTGCACAGAGTGCATTGCGCAACTCGCGCAACTGTTGACGGTGAAAGAGAGAGAGCAACCACCGAAGACGTGGCATGACCAAATCAACCCAAAATCGTAAAACTCTTGAAAAAAACGTTAATTTTGTTAAATTTTGCTTATTTATGGAATGCTTCTTCAATCTTCACATGAGTTTAACTTTGGATTCCGCCCGAAAACAAACACAGTTATTAGAAAAAAAATTGAACTAAAGTCAATTTTAAAAACATGAAAAATAATTTAAAATGCGTTTAGGTATGAAGCGAATTGATTGCGAAATACGCCAAGAATCGTAAAACTTATGAAAATTCCATTAATTTTGTGAAAAATGTCTGTTCTTCATATTTGAAGAAATCATTTCGAAACCACAATGCTCATTATGCTAAAACAGAGATCGCGACATTTCAAATTACCTGATATTTTCGGCCCGATTCTGAAAATAACAATGTCTGGATCTTTAAGATCTTTATCCCAACACTTAATAGACGATAATAAAAATTAAAAATAAACGAGACATAGCTTTACGTCGGTATTTGTTTCTATAAGTTTACACATGAGATAGATATAGAGGGAGGGAGAAAGATGTAAATTGTTATCTGTCAAATGTCAAGATGGGAAGATTTGAATACATACGCGGTAACGCGGTCATGACAAGTTTAGCCATGATATTTCATCTGGACGCTGTGAATGAAGAAATTAATACGTTTGTGAGAAACAATCCTTCTTATATTCGGCCCGATTCTGAAAATAACAATGTCTGGATCTTTAAGATCTTTATCCCAACACTTAATAGACGATAATAAAAATTAAAAATAAACGAGACATAGCTTTACGTCGGTATTTGTTTCTATAAGTTTATACATGAGATAGATATAGAGGGAGGGAGAAAGATGTAAATTGTTATCTGTCAAATGTCAAGATGGGAAGATTTGAATACATACGCGGTAACGCGGTCATGACAAGTTTAGCCATGATATTTCATCTGGACGCTGTGAATGAAGAAATTAATACGTTTGTGAGAAACAATCCTTCTTATGTTATCTTTTAATACAGTGTATTTGAGCCGTAGAATTACAAAATCCGCTCTGGACATTTTTAATTTTTATTATCGTATATTAAGTGTTGGGATAAAGATCTTAAAGATCCAGATATTGTTATTTTCAGAATACGGATGATTGACATTTGTTGTTCTCACTTGCGAAAAAAATCGAAATATTTTTTTCAATTTCGGGCAGCCAATAAGTCACCCCGGACTAAGCTGGAACAAACAACAAAAGGATTGTGTGAAGTCAGGTTAGGTTTCGGCTTGTTAAATAATTGCAGGGATAATCGAAGGGATGCAAGGTCGGGGAAGATGGATTTTTTAAGTATTTGAGCCCCCGACCATCCTAGGAAAGGGGCTAACGATGATGAAGATGACAATATTACAAACTAAAATCCACAATTTTATGGCTAAATATGGCTGATCTATTACTACATATAAAATAAATATAGTGGTATCTTAGTATTTGTTCCAGACCTTCGGCATATGCCAAATAGGATGTATACCAAACAAATTTTTCCCATTAGAAATAAAGGGAAAATGATTGATCCATTCCCATGAAAAAAAAATCCTTTTGCTATTGGAATATTATAATATATTGATGGAGTTGAATAAAAAAATTTAAACACTGCATAATACTAAATTACATAATTTAAAAAGCAAATACATAAAATAAATGAAAATTTAACAATCTTTTATTTTCTCTTTACCCTACTTGGACTATGTTGAAGATCACTAAATATTTGTCTAAAGAACTTTACTTCTGTCTTTCCTTCAGCATGTTTCGGAAATGCGACATTGTCTGGTGCTGTTACTTGTTTGGCTTTATTGAGGTGGTTGGTAGGCATGTGGCTGGTGGATAGTGCATGCGAGTCGTATTGGCCTTATTCCAAACAAAAATTTTCATGTCCAAACAGAACGTACCTATATCAATTTGGACTTATTCCGAAGTGGATGTGTAGAGTGCCACCACTATAACTTGGCGTGCGAGGGAGGGCGCCCCTGTCGCGAAACAGAAGTTGCCAGGTTGTAAATTTGTTACACAATACAAATTTGGTCGGGTAAGAGCGCGCTCCGCGGTGGCCGCTCTATCTGTCAAACTGTCAGACGGTAATATCGGTCCATTATTTGCTTTTTCAGCTTCGCAAAACTTTAATACTGCATTGGCAATTGTTCTTGCACCACCCCGGACTGTTTTGGACATAATAATTCAGTGTGTATTGGTGATCAAGATGTCACAGCTCCCGAGCAAATGCAAAATTGTACTGAATTACAGGGCGAGGGGTTACCGCCGGGTGTGGGCGGGGCGGGTTTTAGTTCCAATCTTGCCGCACGCTATGTAATGTTGGGCAGGCAATACTGAGGTACCTATTTCAATAATCTATTTCAATTTGCACCACTACAACAGACTAATTACTGGGGTAAAACACATTTAAAAAAACCTGAACCACCGGTACAAGAAGTCAACGCCATACCCACTGGACTACAGGCACAACCGATTGAATCCAGAAAAATAAGCATCGGTGACAAATTCTGTCAAAACACATTTTGCATTTGTTATCTTTTGTGTAGTTATCTCATAGAAGATTAGATACGATAATGTTAAAATTTACTGCAAAAACAATGCGGTCATTTTTAATCAAATTTATATTTAACTTTGTTTTTAATCACTTCAGTATATTTATTAAAACCAACTGATTCTGATTCCGTGAAGGAAATGGTATTTTCCAGAACCGATTTGTTTTAATAATCAAACTCAAGTAGTTAAAAGCAAATGTTAGTTATAAATTTGATTAAAAGTAATTTTTTTTTAATATAATTAGCGTATGCATGAATTAAACTCGTGGAATGTCTCTTCTAGAACTGATCATCTTGTAGTGCCATCCTCCTGTCAGAGGTTGGTAAAGATATTGGCCATCGTGATTCTATTCACTTCTGCATGGAACAACTGAATAAGTTAAATAAATTGTATTTTGATTCATATTACTAATTAATTAATTAATTAATTATTTAATTAATAATTTTAATTTGTATAAAGTTTTCAAAAAATTTACCAAATTTTAGCTCTTAAATTGATAAAAAGTTCTTCTTCATGGCACTGTTCCAACTCTTTACCTAGGTGGGCTGTTGGGGTCGGCTTTTCTCGTTCTCAGGCCGTATGTTCTCTGCAGGATTTTGGAGCATTGAGTCATCCAGGAGTTCTTTCTCTGGATGACTGTCTATGAAGCTCCACATTGCCTGCTTTACCGTGTAGTCTGGTGGTCTCCGTCTTATGTGTCTCCTGTCTCTCAGCTGTAATTCTTCTAGCTTGCTATTTATGTTTATAAAAATAAAGAATACAAGTACATAAATAGCTCTGAAAGTATTATACTGAATGTCTACCATATTTTCCTCATTTTTAATTCATAATTGACTCACACAAGCTAAATGAAGTCTGCATTCAATGGTTAATTATAACGACCTTTTAACTCGTTAGTTCATCACTAAAAAATTTTGTTAATTAAGCTTAGTTAGTTTATCAGGAACCAGAAGTTCTCTATTTGGTATTCCCATTACTATTATTCGATGATAAATAAATCTATGAAAAGGTATAAATACTGGGAATGGTTCATACTTTAATTTAGTAATTAGATTACACATTTTTATTATATCTTTTATGTAATTAAATGTATTGCGCATTTTAATTAAATTCAATCCGCTACTCGTGATTCTCATATTATATATGCAATTAATTAATAAAATGGTGTGATTGAGTTGAACCAAAAATTAAATAACTATACTTAGAGACCGGTTGTTTGATCAGTAGTAAAAGTAAGAGAAGAGTATAAGAATAAAATACCCACATGATCAACCACAGTAATGTATGCTGGATATGCGGAACGAGCTTAGCCAGCTTGAGAAAATAAAATTTAATCCAACATATACTTGAATATTAGATCTATGTAAGTATGATGGGTGATTTGATTCCACCACCAGTTTTTTGGATTCAAAGGATTTAGTAAGTGTCTCGCTACCATTTTGATTTTTAATCTGTAATTTTTTATCTGTAGGTAATGTAGATTTTTAATGTAAATAAGATCATTTTTTTGTTTAAATATGTTTTAAAAAATTTAATTAATCAATGAAAATAATCTTGTGTAAATGCAAGCCACTAGCAGCTAAGCAATTTTCAGCTCTTTATTATAGTTTTTACAACTTTTACCAATTCTGGTGAAATTCCTCTGATTTCATTATTGTTTCTCTCACTTATATATTTTCCTTTAAGTACACCAAAAAAAAATCTGGTGCAGTCAGATCAGAAAATCTTAGTGGCCAGTTGAAATCGGCAAAATGTGAAAATAAACAACTAGGAAACATCCCTTAAAATTCGTACTATTTCTTGGAATGTGTGTGGAGTGGCATCATGTTGTTGAATCCACATATTCACCAGTCTTTATTTCTCAAAAAAAAATTAAATGAATATCAGCACATTTTATATTTTGCAATATAATTTTTGGGTCTGTTTTACAAATCCGATACAAACATCGAAATAACAAAATGGTGTCAAAACTAAATGGTAGCGCGACACTTGCCAGTAATAATATCTATAAATTTTTAAACAGTTGCTATGATGAATTTATTTTGGTATTACAGTAAAACCTCGTTAACTCGAAATTCAAGGGACCTAAAAAATAAATTTCGAATTATAGGGGCCCCCGTTAATTCGAAGTTTTAGGTACGAAAAAAAATCGCGTTGCGATTGTGAAATTTGCTAAAAATCGTAAAACTCTTGAAAAACCGTTAATTTTGTTAAATTTATGTTTATATTTAGAGAAATCATTTTGAAAACGCAATATTTATTATATTAATGCAAAGATTACTGTATGTGTTGAGTCAGTATTTCATCATCATCATAGTTCTAAAACACAGTATGGATCTTGGCTGTTTCCCCTCTTCCTTGTTCTGCGATCTATTCATCCTATTCTTCTAATTTTGAACACTAAGAATTCTCAGGTCTTCTTTACTTCACGCAGCCAGGAATGATCTTCCGCAGCTTTCTTAAAAATAAGATGGTTCTTAAGGGGTTACGTGTAGTCAGAGGCGCAAAAAAATAGACATTTTCAAATTTTTTTTTTGAACGGTTGTTTAATGTTTTGATTCAATTCATAATACCAACGTTTTACACTATATTTTAAGTAACTATACCAAAAATTTCAAGTAAAATTATTAATACTGGACCACGATAGAATCTCATTTCTTGACCCCTGTTTTGCAAGTAGTGCCTCGCGGTGTCCATCAGTGCTTCTTAGTGATTTATCTAAATTTAATGAAACAAAAAGAAATTAGTAGTTCAATAGTTAATCTTGTGCTTAATCGAAGCTTTTTTATTTTTTTTCAAATTTAGCAAAATGGCGGTCTTTGAAAGCTTAATTATGAATTTTGAGGGAAAAAATCACTCATTTATTATTTATAAAAAAAAAAGTTTAAGTCAAAAAAAAAATCCTTCGATTAAGCACAAGTTTTTAATGCCTAAAATATGATGTTTAAATTTCATTTAAATCTGTCGAGTAGTTTTTAAAATATCGTGGACACCGTTTTTGAAAACGTTATTTTGAGAAAAACGCGTTTAAAGTTTTATGCATAAATAATTAATACAAATACAATTTAAAAAATTACTTACGTAGAGTCGTCTATTTTTGGTACATATAATACATATTCTGCCGATATGTAAGCCTCCAAGATGTCGATTTTTTTTTATCTACGTCTCATTTTGCCTTTTCGAGTGACCTGATTTGCAAGTTGGTCAGCAATCTTTATGCGCTCTATATCGAGTTTTTCAGCGTACCGGTGTGCATTAAGTCCATAATGTAATCCTATGCATTGGCAATCATTAATATTCCTTGCATAACTTCTGACGTCTCATTATAAATTAATTAACCTATCGACTGCTGGGTTTCACTGCCACTGAATTACTAACAATATATCGAATTTCAGTTAGCCTAATGGGACTTATGTCTAAAAGTAGAAGTATAAAAGAAATTTCGTACATTATTCTTAGAATTAATCAGGTAAAAACCGCGTTCGGCAGCAGTCGCGCCGTTTGTCAGCCCGGCCGGCTCTAGTAGCGTCCGCGTATCAGTATGGGCGGCAGTGGAGGGCCCTACAGTTATCGTTGGATATCTTTAAAAATAATAACCGGATCGAGTTGATATTTTCACACAATATTTTTGAAACATTTTGTTTTAAGAAAATACCAAAAAAAAATTTTCGATTTTTTAAAAATCCTGACTACACGTAACCCCTTAAATACACCTTAGATCATGACAGTTCTCAAATTTAAAACCTTTAGTTAGCTTATGATAATATTACCCAGTAGAAGATCAAAGTTCTAAAATAAAAAAATAGGGAATGAACTTCAACATTAAAAGTTTAAAAAACATTGATCTGTCAATTTAGTGAAGAACTAGGAGTATATAAATAATCTTATTATTTCGCATAAATGTGCCAGTCTTCCAAAATGTTACGTGCTGTGTTGATTGTCGCTTCCTTTATATGTGTTAAGGGTATGTATATAGTTAAGCCGAATTTAATTTTGTTCCCTCCTCACTGTTTCTGGGTGAATTTAACCTCTTTGTAACTCAACCGGTTTTGCTTCTTGCAATTGTTTCCTTAGTACTTACCCGCACATAAATACATATATACACAGGGTCTAAGACTAGTTCACCGAAAAATTTTCAACAAGAAAAAATAACACTATTTTACTGGATGTTATTGTTTGTTTGCCGTAAATTTATAAAAAAAAACAAGAAACAAATAAATTTTAATAAAGGAATATTGATTTCATTTCTGTGAATGAACTATAGCTACATTTTAGTGTACCATAAACTAGAAGGGTATAATACTTTCAAATGATGATCTTTTAGCAAAATATACAAATTTTTTTATATAAAAAAATCACAAATAATAAATAATTTATCTATTAAAAAAGCAGTCATTTTCACATAACCCACATTTAATTATGTATTCATATTTAAAAAAAAAGTCTACTTTTCTAATTTAACTTAGTGTTAGCGATCATGTTGGCTAACATTATTTTATTAAAAGCAGCTCGAAATGGTTAGGCTGTGGACTACCCGAACCATTGTCTTAGATTCTTAATCCAATCTGCTTTCTGTCTTTCTTCCAGGGCCTCCTAAGATAGCAATGCTGGATACAATATTTTTTGGATGACTCGTAATATTGCTAAAATATTGTGATTTGAGGATTTGTTTTTCCTTCTGCATCCGAATCAATAAAGTCATGTATTCACTAGGGGACAAATTATCTCTCAACATCACGCGCGGCATAGAGTCTACGTGACGTTGCAACATCGCACACTGTTCCGCAACGTTGCACACAACACAGCGGGGCATTTCTACGTGCCGCGGAAACTTTGCCATGCGCACAGTACTCGAGCAAGCTCGCGGGGACATTGGGCTGCGCGTCAGTATCACGTGGTATGTTTACAAGTGATTGCGCATGCATTGTATCTGTCAAATGACATTAATGTGGGGAAACGAAATTATTATTCTCCAACTCATCGCCGTACAATTTTGTGGGACACTTCAAACCGTGAATATAAAAATAAAATGATGTGAGGGCCTACAGCGTTCCTTAATATTGTCTTGCTTGGCTATGGAAGGCCCGATTATTTGTAATAAATGTCAAAATCAGTTGTTGTCATTCGAGTGAAATTGACAAAAGATCCGTCAGACATTCGAAGATCGCATAGAATATCCATCCTTCTTTCTCTTTGCAGGAAATAATTTCGCACCTACCACCTTTTTCTCCTCTTACGTTTCGATAAACTCGTTAAAATAAATAGATACGCAACTGTCATCCTAACCTCATCGGGCGGCAAGTGTAAATAGATACGCATCTGTCAACATAACCTCATCGGGCGACAAGTGATATGCGAGTCCCGGTGTGTTCATGTCAAATGACCGCGTCATTGCCCCCAAAACATGAGCGTAGATGTTGATGCGACATGCCGCGTGGAATGTTTCGCGATTTGTCCCCTAGTGAATACATGGCTTAAGTTGTCATATTGCAGTCCCACTGACACAGCATTTTATTTTACAATACAAATTAATATTCCAGGTCTGTTCAATGGAAATCAGGGCAACATTTGGGACTACCCATATCAGGTTGCCATACTCAGGAGTCACTGGGACACATCAGTGTTCCATCACTACTGCAGCGGTGTCATCATTAGCGATAAATTTATATTGACCACTGCATCTTGCGCTGGGTAAATTTATTAGCTATACAGTGGACCCGCGGTAATCCGGCGCCTGTCTAATACCCCCCTGTAATCCAACATGACTATTATTATTGAACATTTTTTTAACAGTCTTCGCTAATGTAGATAATGCATGATTGAGTAGGTTACAACTTGTACGCGCCAGTATTGTTTTGATTCTGATTGCTTAGTTTGAATTTGACTACATGTGATAGTGGTGCGGCCTAGCGTGCGTTCATTTTTTATTGTTTATTCATTGTGTATTACGTACATATACCTAGTAATGTCGTTACAAGCCTAGAAGCGAAAGCACAAAACACTGACAATTAAAGAAAAATGTGATATTTTAGACCACCTAAATCGTAATGAATCTTTCAGTAGTTTAGCAAGCGTAGGTCGATCAACAATTTATGACATTGGATCTGTAATTTGTTGGATTTCAAGGTACTCGTTTGTAAAAAATTACAGACTATAGAGGATCTTAGGCAGTACTCTATAATCCAACAAATTCGATAATCCGACATCGCCCTGCAAAACGTTTGTCGGATTACCGCAGGTCCACTGTATAACTTATTATTATACTTATTATCATTATTATACTATAATAATGTTATAATATCATACATTTAATTTTGTAAAATAAATTAGAAATCTTCAAATAATAGTGAAACATTCTGCCTTGATTTTATTTATCTCTTTAAGATGACTGTTAATAATTTCAATCCACTTCATCTAAAATGTTGCTTTTCTTCAGGGATTCCAATAAGGATGTAAAGGTTCGTGTTGGGTCAACTTATCACAACATCGGTGGACTAGTGCACGGTGTGCAAGACATTTACAAACACTTCAATTTTACTCCAGATTTTGATTATGACATTGCACTCCTCAAACTTTCTGATACATTGAAACTCAGTCGTCGGGTGTCCATAGTGAGACTTCCCGCACAAAATGAAGTACTAGGTGATGCCACTAATTATAAACTAAGTGCTTGGGGGTACAGTTCGGTAAGTTGATATAATCAGTAATTGATCAGAATGCTCCAGGCCGTTCAGAATCTTCTGGTTTGTGTTTTCTGGGGTGTTATGCCATGTTGCACATCATATTTTTGGATACCAGCCCTGGTGATGGACTCTGCACTAGGATCCGAAATGTCGCTCATAAAAATGGCATAATACCCCAGAAAACACAACCCAGAAGTTATTGATCATATTTAAACTTCCCCAAAGTCGTTGAATTATGAATAATGAAAAATATATATTTTTTAAATACTGTGTGCTATTCTGAAAATAGCAATGTTGGGATGTCAGATCTTTATCCCAATCTTGACAGGTATGTATAGCATTGTATTGCCGCCAATTTCGATGTTTTAAGTTTGACATCTTTGAAATTATTGAATTCAATCAATCAGAAAGCTCTAAAATATATTAGTTATTCACAATTACGAATAATGAGCTTTCTAATTGACTGAATTAATTAATTTCAAACCTGTCAAACATAAAACGCCAAAACAACGGCGTCACAATGTTATACAATAACTGTCAAGATACAGAAATAGCAATATTGCTTAGTTCAGAATATGGATGACAATAATTATATTAATCACTTGTACACAAAAAAAAATACATGCAAGTGTACTACCTAGTGGTAACCGTATATTTCTGCAAGATTTTTTCTGTGTATCCTTTTAAATGATTTATCAAATTTCTTTGAAATATCAAAGAACTATGTTTTCAAATTGTAAAGTCACAGTAAGAGGTGATTTCAAATAAAATCAATATTGACTAGCGCAATCATAATAATATAGATTTAAATATGGACTAGGTATTATATTAAAGAACATATTCTTATTGTGAAGTTGCTATTTCAGAACAAAGTTCTGTGAATTTTAAAACCAACTTCATTAATCAATTAGAAAGACATAAAAGTGGATTGCTTAAAATAGATAATACACGTTAATCAATTAATGAAAATGGGACTCACAGATAAGGTCGATATATTGACGGAAAGGTACAAGGCTGACATGGCGTAATGGTAACGCACCTTCCCGGATAGATAGGAGATCCGGGTTCATGTCCCGGTAGCAGCCAAATATTTTTTCGTTGATTTGATATTTTTGTACGTCTTTCTAATTGATTAATAAAATTGGTTTTAAAGACTAGCTAGATTATAAAATCTGTGAAAATGATTCTTCTGAACATTAAATGAAATTCTGAATTAAATACAGCCGCGATGTAGTGCTGTGATATTTGATACTTTAAATAAAAAACACCGAACATAGGTACCAAAGCTGTGCAACAAAAGTTGCGTAATAATGCAAAGTAAACTTTTGCAACTGATTTAGGCTAACAATGTTTTTGTGTTTGACGATGACAACGACAAGTTAATTTAAGAATTGTTATGTTTCAGGCAACAAGTGAGGAAGGGACCAGTAATATTTTGCAAACATCTGCACGTGCTACCGTCATGAGTTCTGCCTCATGCAAAGCGATGTACAGTAAATTTTCCTCCAACAAAGTATTGGTAACAGATAACATGATATGCGCCAACCTTTACAACAATAATCAGTACAACCCTGGTTGTGAACGTGACCAGGGAGGACCGCTGGTAACGAACGGCACCGTCTACGGGCTATTTTCATGGAACTACGAATGTGGAAATAAAGACTACTCATCTGTTTTTACTAAAGTTTCTGTATTCAGAAAGTGGATTGACTCTTTTTTAAAAGCATAAGAAAATGTTTACAAATTTTTGTGTATTAGAAATTATTCAAGCGCAATAATAAATAATATATATATATTTCTTTTGTTGCATATTATTTTATAAATTTAATTAAGAAAATCTTCAGTAGTTAGGTAGTAAAGCAGATAGTCTGCAGATCTTTAAATTTACAGTCTCAGAAATTTTAATTAAAAATTATAAAATTGGATTTCTTCAGTCATAGAAGTCAGATATACACGGCAGAATATCCCAGAAAACTACACACAGAAGATTCCGAACGAACGGAAAAATAGATGAAAACCTGAGAATACATATTTATAATATGTAGACATAATGAAAAATGTTTTGGAAAAGAACTCATGTAAATTGAGAATGGCCTATACTCTTATTTATGTAGCATATAAAATATTTGATCAATATCTCCAAAATATTTAACGATAACCATAAGTATACAATTATCAGTATGTTCAATACTTATAAATGTCTGTCTCGTATTCTGTTTACATCTTACTTGGGAAACCACTTCCTGATTACAAGTTGATTGGAAGTCATGTCAATGTTTGATAATGAAATACAAGTCACTCTTTCCGTGTTAAAAACCACTAACGCCTGGCATATAATTATGATAATGCCTTTAGCTAAAATTTTTCATCAAGTATAAATAGTCTTGTTATTTTTCTAAATATATTAGTTTTTAAAAATGATACGTGCAGTGCTGATCATCACTGCCTTTGTGGGTGTTCAGGGTACGTATTACAGCTTGTCAAGTTGCATTTATTCCTCCCCAACTGCATTTGGGTATACATAATTACCAAAAATATATTTGCTTGAATTCGAGATTTTATAGGAAATATAGCTCTGTCCCTTTCAAAACCATGTTTCCAAATCCCAATTAAAAACAAAGGTAGCAATGTCCACCTCAACCCTCAAGGATGTGTCATGTGACAAAATGGCCACTTCGTACTAAAGTGAGCGTTGATGTCGATTTTAGACTGTAACATCATAGCAAAGACAGCAATATACAATTATGTAAATATCAAAAGCAGCAATGTTCACTATTTGATAGCAAACACAGCAATATCCATATCTAAAAGTTTAACATTTATTTATGCAAATATCATCATCCCTGTCGAAGTAGGGGCGGGGGCCCAAAGACTTGACAAGGTATTCCCCTGTATGGGCTGCTTCCGTTTATGTTAACCAGTCAAGATCCATCCTGTTTGCATACACTTTTTTGTTCCTTCTCCCAGCTTAATCTAGGGCGACCCACTGGTCGCCTTCCTTCCGGGGTTGTCAAGAGGATACTTTTTGGTACTTGTTCCTCTAGCATTCTTAGCACAGCTCCAAGCCACCTCATTTGTGATTTCTCTGTCTGTATGTAGGAGTAGGGGCTCCATGTTGAGTGTGTGCCTTATGTCGATTCACTCTCCATCAGGATCCAAATTTGATGGTCATTTTAGGGTGGGCTTGTACACAGATTTGAAAATGATCATTTTTGTCTTGAATTTACTTCCTCTATTGTGATATCATTGTCATCGCTATCTGATACTTGGGTGTACTGACTCGCCAGTTCCATTGTTATCAGGCTAAGAATATTTTCAAAATATTTTTTTCCTGTTTTCCTGCCTAATAAGGTTTCCTGATTCTTCCTTAATGCCCTTCACTACTGTTGACTTCACTTCCGTAGATGCCGAACTGTTTGCCAAAATAGCCTTCCCGCTGTGTGATAATTATTTTCTAATTTTGCTTCAAAATAGAGATGAGAATTTTGGTTCAGTTAACTGAACAGTTCACCAGATTGTTCAGCCAAATGAACATCACTTTAAATCGTTCAGTAG
>JADDOH010008143.1:0-16093 GCA_016648135.1 Agrypnia vestita
CAAATAAAGACCCAGATTTTGGATGCTCTTACTGCCCAATAGCCCAATCTTCTTGCATGCTGAAGGTGGTTGAACATATGATTAAAAACCGTATTGATTGGTATGCAGAACATAATGAACTCCTTTCGTCCTCTCAATTTGGTTTTCGCAAAAAGAAATCTGTTTTTGACAACCTGAGTATTCGTACCTCAGATATTAGAATATCTCTTTCTCTCGGTAAGTGTACTGCAGCAGCCTTTATTGACATTCGTGGTGCGTATGACAATGTGAGCCCTATCTTATTAAAATATAAGCTTATAAAACTGGGTCTTCCATTAAAATTAGTACAACTAGTCTTTAATATTTTATGTGAAAGGACGATCTTAATAGATGGTCCGTCTCATAAATTAATCAGAAATCTTTGGAAGGGACTCCCGCAAGGTTCGGTCCTCAGCCACCTTCTGTATAGTTTATTTACTGCTGACCTTGAAGAGTCCATTCGAGAGATATGCTCCATACTCCAATACGCGGATGACATAGCAATTTACTGCTCTGATAAGGATATACATGTTGCTTTAAAGAAGCTTGCTAGATCTCTCTCGGGGCTCAACTCCTGGCTTATCTCCAATGGACTCGAAATGGCCCCCTCAAAAAGTCAGGCCATAGTTTTCTCAAGAAAACATCGTATTTCCCAGACGTGTGTCACAATTGATGGCTTCAGTATCCCACTCGCCAATGAAATAAAATTTTTAGGCATTATCTTCAATAGAAAATTAAATTGGGCCTCCCAAGTAAACTCCATGGTCTCTAAGTGCGAAACGAAATTGAACCTCCTCCGTGCGACATCAGGTGTATGGTGGGGATCTCATCCTTTAACTCTGAAACTCATGTATAATGCCTTTATCCGGAACCATATAGATTATGCTAGTTTTTTGCTTGATCCTCTTCCGAAATATTTAGGAATAAAACTAGACAAAATTCAGTCAAAATGCTTGAGGTTGATTATTGGAGCCATGAGATCATCTCCGATTAATGCATTGCAGGTGGAAACATTGGAGCCCCCTCTCGCAATCAGAAGGCAATATTTAGCTGACAATTTTACTATAAAGTATTTCAGGGTCCCCAAACACCCTATTCTTGCTATTTTTCAATCCCTTCTTGATCTCACAAAGTCAAGTGCATATTGGAAAGGCAAAACTCCTCCTCTTTTGACTCGGAGCTTCTCCAGATTGGGGAGTTTCATCCCTCGAGTTCAATCAAAACCTGTTCTCCCTATCTACAAATTTCCTTTTTCTAATCACATTTTTTCCCCTAAAGTCATCTCCTTGGGAATTGACAAATTCACTCCTAACCCTAAGAGAATATTTTCTGAAATAATAAATAAAGAATGGTATGGCTGGACTCAAATTTTCACTGACGGATCCAAACTCCAGGCAACCGGCTGTACGGGTGCTGCGTTTTATTGTCCAAATGATGGTATCCAAGGTATATTTCAACTCCCTAAAGAGACATCCATTTTTACTGCTGAGTGCTTGGCAATCCGAGAAGCGCTAAAATCATGTAAACCAAAACAATCAAAGAAGTGCCTTATTCTTTCAGATTCCTTAAGTTCTCTGCTCAAAATTAAATCCAGCCCCTTTCGGCACCCTGATGATCAGATCTGCATGGAATTCGGAGTATAATTCACGACCTTTCCTTGGATAAATTTGAAATTGTTTTGGCTTGGATTCCGAGTCATGTAGGCATCCCTGGTAATGAAATGGTAGACTCGCTGGCTAAAAATGCAATCTCACAGGGGGATGCCACATTTTCCACTATTCCAGTGAGCGATCTTTTCAATATTACAAGAAACGATGCCGCACTTCAGTGGCAGTCTCATTGGGACCTCACTAAAATGTCAAAAGGTCGACACTACGCCGCTATTCAGCCACTTATCCCATCTCGAGCCTGGTTTCACAGGATCAGATTGAGCAAGAGGGAGACTTCAATGGTTTGCCGAATGCGTCTGGGTCATTGCTCTATCCGCTTACACCTTGCAAAAATTCATGTTCTTAACTCCTCAATCTGTGAGTGTGGACAAGAGGAGGAGGATTTGAACCACTTGTTTTTCAATTGCATTTTAAATGTCGGTACTCAGTCCCTACTCCAGGATCTTGCAGATCTTAATGTCCCTTTCCCTACAAATATCCAGCTCTTGCTTACAGACTGCCGACGGGAAGTATTGAAAGTGTTACTACGATTTTTAGAGAGTAATTGCATTGAGCTGTAATGTTTATGTCGATGACCTATTGACTAGTTTTTGGCAATAACATCCTTTTACTGGGTGACAAGCCATTAAATTTAAAAAAAAAAAAAAAAAAAAGGCATAGGAGAATCCCGCTTCGGAAAATTCTCTCAAAGACATATGGAACAGAATGTCCAGAGTGATATATACATTCTGATACAAATGTACAATATTTGAAATTTGTGGTCTGCCGACGTCCTAACAATTTTCCTCCACTTTTCTCTAGCTGTGCCAATAGCGTCCTCTTTTGGATCAGTCCATCGAGTCAAAGATTGACCTCTTCCTCTATGGTCTTCCGCCATTCTAGTTACTGCCACCTTCTTCAGATTATTATTTTCTCTGCGGGTGACGAGTCCGAAAAATTGGAGGAATTGTTTTAGCAGAGGTGTTAGCAGCACATTTCCTCCTCTCTCTCCTTCTTAGTTTACACTCCATAGAGGCACATAAAAAAACAAGAGACTAAACTAAGCTGTTTTTTCAATATTCACATTGCATTCTTTATTTATATGCATAGCGAGATTTTTTTCTACTAGTATATTCCATATGTGGGGTGAACAACCCGTTTCCCCACGCGTTTTGTCCAGCGCTGGAATTCTCACAGAAAATCAATTGCGCAATAAAAAACACACGCACTCAGTTCTGCAATAATGCAGTCGCCGCCTGGTGACTTGTTGGTCTCAAGCAAATAATTCAAGGTAAACCATAATATGAACCACTTTTTTATTTCTCAAATTAGCAGCAATAGGATTTGTTTTATTCTCACTGCAGTTCATTTTTAATATGATTACCATAAATATTTTTGCTATTTTTTTTTATTTGTCCTTTTTTTAATATTGCTATTTAAAATTGTAAGTGGTACTGTTTTGTTATTGTGCCATACATATGTAAATAAATGTGATGTTCTTTCAGAACACACTAAATTTCTTGTCATCTGGAAAATTTGTCTACACACAAAGAATGTGACAAAATAATAAGTAAATGGTTTTGAAAACTGGAACACACACAGGACATACCTCCACAAAGGCCGCTCTCTTATTGGTGGTCTCAGGAGTGCCGGCACGATCGCCAGGGGACTGCAGCGAGGTGGACAGTGACTGACGCGACCCAGCTAATGACTGACGAGAACTGCGAGAGAAAGAAAGAATGTAAGCACCGCTCTCAAACGTAAACACTATTAAGCACTACGTTAATATTTAGCTCAGACCTGGACAAAATGTTTATTAAGTACTCGAGTGCATTTCAAATGTCCGATCTAAAGTGACTGGTGCGCATATTAGTGTTAGTCATACTACCTGGAGACGGAGAGAGACACCGGCTTGGTGGAGGGGGCGGGCGACGTCTTTCTTCTCACTCTATCCTCGGTAAGAAGAGCGTAGAGAACAGGATGAAAGCGGCGTTCCGAAGGAAGGGATGTCATTTAATTCATACTTATATCAGTCTTATTACTATTTATAGATTTTGCTAAACATAAAATTAGTTCACATTTTGCTCTCACGGTACTACAAGCGGTGAAGAGGTGAGAAGTAGGCCTCGTGATTCCCACCAAGCAGTCAGAAGAATCCAAGCACACGATACTAACCACACATATTGTGAACACATGTATGCAAAGCTGTACCATACTACAATTTTATAATGAAAAGTTTCCGCAATGACAATGAAAACAAAATAAATTCAAGTCATAATTTATTGTACAACATGATCCCTTCGAAGATCAAAACATTTGGTCCAATAATTGTCCAGCTTCTCAATTCCCTGCTGGAATGACTCAAAATTACTATCTACAGCCTCGGTTCTTCATGTGACTCAAATATCTTTCCAGCCAGGATTTTTTTACATTCAGAAACAGAAGTCCAAAATAATATTTACAGCCTCGATCGCTTCTTCATGCGACCCAAATATCTTTCCAGTCAGGATTTTTTTTAAATTCAGAAACAGAAGTCCAAGGAAGGCAAATCAAGTGAATGCAGCGGATATGGAAGGATTTCGCACTTGAATGAGTGGGGGCATTTTCATATTGATGCAATATTTTTTCTTACCGTTCCGGGTGTCTTTTCTTAATTTTTCTTTTCAGTTTGTCCAAAAATGTTACCTAAGATGTTAGCCGTTTTTACCTTTTTCGGAACCGATTTACCATGACTGTTTTGAATGCACTTTTGTTGCTGGTGTACAAGGGTGAATCCAGGCCTTATCCAAGGTCATAAATTCATTCATCTTATTCAAGGTCATAAATTCATTCATCTTAAATACTTTGGAACATCAAGCCGAGATTCTTGATGGAATGTCTTTTTGCTCCAGATTGAGCAAATGCAGCGCCCAACTTGCAGAGACTATTTTTAAACTCGATTAATTATGTATAATATAAACTACCCTTTCAAGTAAGATGTCCTTTTTTTCGTGCCCTTATATCCGATTTTCTCCCAAAGCCATGTTGTGGGTTGTATCCACATTTTTTAGCATAGTAATGATTTTTATACATCATGAATGTGTGTAGCATCTAAACTGAATTTGATTGCCCCCAAAATAAATAAATTGGATGACCACTGAAGACAAATATAATTTTTAACTATATGTAATTGATAACACAAAGTTGTTTGATTGGAACGCTGGAAAGCAGGCTATTTGACAAACCGATTTGATATTGAAAGCCAATACAAGAACATGAGAGTTTTTTATTGAATTATATCACTACTCTTCTGTATTTTATGTTTTCAAATGCTTCTATTATTCATGTGTTTTATTGTATTATATCTCTACTCTTTTATATTAAATTTTTTGTATATTTCTACACTGATGTATAATTCTATTTCTATAATTTACACACATATGTTGTTGTATTAATATCTATTATGTATAAATACACAGTAGGTAAAAGGCTATTTAGCCGTGTATATTAAATAAAATAAAAAAATTTAAAAAAGTATTTGGAAAAAAGAAACCCTCTAGAGGTGATTCCGGAAACTTTTCAGTCAGTACTGTAGTAAAGTGGGTTAAAATAAAACATATAAAATGTTTACTGTACTAATAATTTACAAGATCATATATACAATTTTGTTCTTATGTCGAACAACTATGATACATACAACTGTGTACAAGGCAGCCTAACTTATCCGTTAACTTTCAAGGCAACATCCCAAGCGAGACTAGGAAAAAATGTTTTCTGTTGGAGTAAATACATAGTAACATTTTAACCCACATTAACCCTTTCTTTCTTTCTCACTTCTTTCTTTTGTTACTCTTCTCACTCTTTCTATTAGAATCATAACATTAAGTAAATAGGCTAACAGCCCTAAAAGTCCCACATAAAACCCTAAATTAAATATGTATGTATACATCCAACTATGTATACGTTGGAAATTTATTGAATACTAATGAAACTGTTTTTTTAATTTTATAAATAAATTTTCAATGCAATTATCATTGCACTTTATTCATAAGATATCACTAACCAGAGGTGGTGAAACACCATAACTGTATCTGTATGATAACACGTGGATCTAAGGCTTAATGTTGCACATCAGTCACAGCATCGCAACGATAGTTGACAATCCAGTGCTTAATTGCAACATGGCGGGCTCCAATGTTTGTTGACATTACAAACTTTTATGACACTACGTGTTATGTTTTGTGACACACAGTTCTACTCACGTGGTGGGTCTAGATCTCTGAGCCTGAGTGATACTGCTCCACGACAGCAATAATAATTGAATAAAAAACAATCCATTAATTCATGAATATATGTATAATACTTAAACCAAAAATATATCTAACACTACAGCATGATGATCGAGGACTAGCTCCGGTGCGGGCGGCTGTCAGGACAGGTACGGGAGCGCCAACCTAACTCTAATTTTCCAAATACATAAATTGCACACAAATATTACATTTTTTATATGGGTTAAGATGCATCGAGGAAATGTATTTGCTTATAATGAACGCATAATCAAGATTAAATACTAAACAGTGATAACTACAAGCATTCTAGAAGTACGTTCCGTAAATCCAAAGCAAGGGAGTTATAATAATCGTAATACCCGCTTTCCACAGCGCCAGACTTGTGTCGAAGTTGGTGTGACACATCATGCAGATGCGTGCCTGCATGTTTAAGTCTGCAATCAAGCTGAGAGTTACCGACTTTATTGACAGTGCTGACCGCCCTCTTGCTGACCAATACCGTCGTCACAAGCTTTGTTTTACAAGATACACCGGTAACAGTTTTCTGATCAAAATGTGGCCGGTTTTGAAATGGAACGATGGGACCTTTGTCATTATTTGAATTGAATATGTTATCTTTAGGTTTGTCAGTTTTCGTCGCATTTCTGTACGAACTGTCAGTCAGACTGATGATGTCGCGTGCGGTGTGGGCACGGACGGGAGGGAGGCGACCCACCAGAGATATGATAAGTTGGTTGGTGGCCGGTGGAGGCCGGGGGGCCCCGCTGCGTAAGCACGTGACAGAGAAAATATTATTTTACAAATAAAAGATCAATAAAAAATATACACAGACAGTAGAAAACTAAAACATTCACCCGTCCACCGATTTATGCTAACATTAACAAAACCACCACCATGAAATGAAAAATGCACGAGTGAAAAGTGAAGTAAAAATAATATATATATTTAAATGCCTCTTCAATGAAGTAAAAATAATATATATATTTAAATATTGCTTTAGGGAGGGTTTAGTTATGATAAAAATTTCTGACACTTATAAATGAAAGTGAAAACAAAATAATCTTCTTAGTTCTGAATACATCAGTAACGATTACACCTTACTAAGTTAAGATAATGTTCGAGACTTGTCACAGCTTTCAACCCAAAGGTGAAACGTCCCTTCTTGAAACTACTTTTAATTAAATTTGAAAATATCTAATTACTTCAATAACTCTACAAATTAAAATGTGACCCCTCATTCTCATTACAACAAGGTTGTTATATTAGAAATTTTCAATGAGAAATGTCAAGACATCTATCAATCGTCAAAATTGACAGTGACAATGTTATATCGACGTGGCCTACGTAAAGTACTATCTGCAAATCTGATACTATGCAGGAGAGAGCTTAGATTGTATTTCTTTTTATTAATGAACCTTTTTATTTGAAATTCTAAACTAGTACTGCACATTTTAAAATTTTATAAAGCAATGTGTAATATAGAATTTCAGATAAAAAGGTTCATTAATAAAAAAATATGATCTAAGCTCTCCCCTGCAAAGTAACAAAATTTGAAGATAGAGTACTTTACATAGGGCACATCAAAATATAGCGTTCAAGACATGATTGCTATCTCGAGAATAAACTTGTATGTATTGTCTGGATACCTGGAAAGACGGGAACGGGCTGCTCGCGTGTCCTCGGGACTAAGGTTGGCAGGGTCCAGCGGATTGCCCTCCTCGTCAAGAAGCGTGAGCTGCGAGTACCGCACAAACACACCGTAGTTCTCATCGCACTGCAACATAAACTCACACTTTTTCACAAATCTATCAATATGGGGGAGAGTTATCCGTTAGAACTTTGAAGAAAGATTCACCAAATATAAAAAATCCTGGCTAAAGGAAAAATTAGATTCTCAATTCGTCTTTTGGACATAAACACAAAATTAACGATCAATTGGCACCAATCCTATTACTTCGAAACCAAAGGTTTTAGATTATGTTTATAAGAACATTTAGAAATTACCAAACATGGAATAGACAATAAAAACATTATAAATGAACAACTAAACATTTGAACATCTACACTAATTCACATTTTTAAAAACGAAAATATTTTTATTATTATAAATAACAGATTAGATCGTTTTTAGGATTTGATTTTGCCAAAATCTTTTTTCAGTTAAAGATCTACCAAGGATTTGGAACAGACCGTCATTTCGGGACTCTCGCAGTACATAAAACATTATTAGTATTAAATAGAATTATTACCTATAACATATTTACCTCAGTATTCTGTTTCTTTCTTTTCTTATAATACAAATTATTATATGGCTTTCCTATTCTATAATTACCATTAACATAAAATTAAAATATCATTAGAACACACTTAGCGCCGGTTACATCAACTTGGTTTACAATAATCTTTTATTCAAGCCAGCGATTTTTGCGTTTTCCACCAGTCAAACAACCCGTTTTTGTAAAAACCACATTTTCACGAAAGATTACTATAATCAAAGTTGATACAACTGGCCCTATAATAATTTAAAATTGTATGTAAAATTTATAAAAACACTCAAAAGTCGCAATGGAGTATGTTGGTTCTATTATTAATATTTTTAATATTTAAAGCATTAACTCTGTGGTCAGATATTTTAACAAAATGTTATTTATGTTAGTATATAAAGTGGTTATATATGTACCAACATAAATAACATATTGTTAATATTGGTTCTCTTTATTTCGTGCGTAGGTACCTATATTTTACCATAGATTAACAATGATACAAATATAAGTTGTGAGTCAAATTGTTAGATTGATAATGCCCTCAGAAAGTGAAAAGCATCTCATGTAAATTATGTATTTAATTTTTAAAACTTTGTTTATATACATATGGTACAAAGCTTTTTACAATAAAAAAATAGTGCAGCGATAATAAAGATTGGTAGCAAAAAAAAAATAATCACCTTGATAGAATAAAAAGAAAAGAAAAAAACTTTTTTTACGCTTAAGAGGCCCAATAAGTCATAAAAACTCCTAAGCTTGAGTAAATCCCATAAATTTATTGTGACCTCACCGGGAATGGAACCCAGAATTCACCGTGTGGCAAACGAGTGTCATGCCCACTGGGCTACGAGAGCCGTTAATATTTAAAAAGTTTTCGAATTCTGCCGAGTTATATTTCGCATTGGTAAAATTATTAGTACAATAAAATAGCACAGGCATTCTAGTGTTCCTATTAGGTGCAAGTATATTAATCATGTGTATGAGTGCATGGCTGTCAGTCATGTCATTAAAATTTTGAAAAGAATACTTAAATTGGAAACTTTTAGTCTGTTTGATAACGTTTATAAATTAGCAACTGATACAAGAAATTGTAATCAACAATGGACGGTTCCTGTTCCGAATCTGCAAAGATTATATAGGCAAGGGCCGTAAATTTTCTGAATTTTTTGTGATTTTTCTTTTTACGAAAAAACCATGAAAACATGCGTAAATTAAAAAAAAACACACACATTCATATTATTTTATCGTAAGTGTCGAAATGCAATGATTTTTTTATCATTTAAGTAAAAAAAATAATCTTTTTTTGAATTTCCATAATGTTGCCAGCGCAACATTTTCTGAAAAATAATAATAATTTTTTATTTGTTTATTAGAGACAACACTACTATTAATAATAATAATCTTCTTCTGTGTGATATATTTTGTTGCACGGCACGGCACACGACGGGACATCGCACTCATAACACATAAATATGATACACTTTCACACACACACATATTTCAAATAAACGCAACAAAATTGCGTGTATTTTTGTTAATAAATCACTATTAGTATTCAATTGAATCATAAACCAACAAAAACTGACAAATATCGCAAAACATATCGTATATATTTGTATATACGTGTACAAATAAATCGAAAATCGAAAAAAATAAATCGTATTTCCCGCGCACATTGCGCGTGACCTTGACGATGGAATATTTGAATTTCGATTGCACAACACGCGATCGGGGCGCCATCTATGACAATTCTATACGATTTTGACGGCAGAAAAACTTCTGTTTTGATTGTTGATTTAAAATATAATCCGTGATGTTTTTGAATTGAAAATGGAACGACAGGTCACAACAGGATTTCTCTATTGGGAAAAAATTACGTTTTTCAAATTCGATACGCGGCCGTCGATAAATAATTTATTTTGTGCCTGTCGGATATATCCGACGCGGCCCCTGGGGACAGTCGCGCTCCGTCGGATATATGCGACGCGGCCCCAGGCTCATTAAAAACAAAGTTGAATTTACAGAATCGACAATATATACGTAGGGACAAAAGTCCCAGAATATTAATTTCATAGCAGATTAACTCCGATAATTTAAAAATCCTGGTAATTCATAATAATTTTCAGACCTTTGCACCATAAATCAATACAATTTTAAAAGCAACGAATAATAAGAAATAATGTTAAATTGAGCATATAGTAAAACAAGATGTAATAACATTGCTTATGAATAATACAAATGAAACAGGACCATGTATGATAGAATTGAATTGATTTTGACACATAACAGTAAATAACTTTTTACGAAACTTACTAAATTTCTATGAATACCAAGTTTTTCGAGTTTAATAGAATTTTATGATTAACTTTATTGAAAGCCTTACCAAAGTTAGTGCAAATAGAATGCATTTGCACTTTTTCTGATTGCCATCCACTTTCGATGTGTGGTTATGGAAGTATCACACAAGTAGAACCAAACGTAAGTGTTTTCTTTTCTACATACTTAGTTGGGAAACAGGAAAGAGAACTAGCAGTTTTAAAGTCAACTTAAGAGCTCAAATTTGCCAGAGGGCTCCCCCAGGGTAGTCAGTCTGGCTTTTAATACTGTCGCATCTGGTAGGTAAACCTCGTTCAATGCAATAAAGATTTTAGAATAAATCATTCAAGCATAAATGTAAATCAATCCCCCTACTCTCCACCCAATCAATATCTTCCTACCTCTACAGAGAGCAATGTATTCCTTCATTACAATGTTACAACTATACGAGAGATTGTGTGACGGTCTCTCAGAGGGGAAGTACACTCACCGTGAAGTAGGCGTGGCCACGGATGGTGCCATTATTCTTCCCTTTGGGTTCGTCCAGCACCACTCCCACCCAGCGCCCTGTGGCGAAGGTAGGATAGCCGCAGTAGGCCACGGTGCCTGATACTCCTTTGGCCGACACGCGCACTCGCTGTCCCACACGGATCATTTTCTCCGGAGAGGACATCTAAATGAGAAAAATAAACAAATTAATACACTGAAAGGTATACAAAGGCAGCAGAATCATTTTGAAACAAAGAAGATTCACAGTTCAGAATAGTTGACATTGTTTCCTCGCTTCTAACATGTTGAAGAAATAAAAAGAAAAACTGATGATTTTAGGTCTGTCGAACTATTTTTTATTTTCTACATCCAGAGTGGCTTCTTAGTAAACTCATCATCAGGCTCCAGTCTAGAAATGACTCATCTGAATGTAACTCCCAGAGTTTGAGCACAGAAGTGACTCAATAGAACACGCAGTATTCTAAAAATGATGTCAGGTTTTCACGGCCGTTCAGAATTTTCTGTGTATAGTTTTCTGGGATTTTCTGCCATGTATATGTGACCTCTCTGGCCGAGTTTCGGATCCCATTGCAGGGTCCATCATCGGGGCTGATTGGTTAACAATCACACTTTTATTTGATATCTGAATATAACAGTGGAAAATAATAGCCATTAATCATTCAAATAATTGCAAGTGATCATTTGAACCACATATTTCTTTATCCCAGTGACGCGGCGCAGAAAACTCTTTAATATAATGGCTGCATTACCAATATTATGGAGTTAAAGGAGAACAAAGTGTAAATGTAAAAACAGAAAATCATTAATTCTTCGGATATAACAGTGGCGATTATGCGGCGAACACCTAAAATGACTTCCGAACATACGTAGTCAGTTATTTTTTCCAAATTGCATACGTTAAAATTACTTACTCTTTTTAGAGTGCTCAATAGATGTAATACCTAAACAAAAAATAATGAAAGTCCTCTTGGAAATATTTATTCCCGTCTTTGACGTCTTAAAAGTATCATCAGAAAAGAATTTCAATTTATGTATGTGGGTTTGACATATAAATCTGACATTTGACCATAGAAAAGAAAATCACAAGCACAGAATATAGACCAAAAATCACAAGAGAATATACACTTGACATAACGAAGAGTTCCATACATTATGGTCCTATGTAGAGGGTAGAGTTATAGAAGAGGGTTATTGAGTACTTGCATACGAGTTAACGAGTACAATAAACAAAGAAGTAAGGCGTCTGATACACATGTTTATTTAGTGGCACGTGAGCATGCGCAGTATCGACCTTCTCTAGGCCTTGCTTATTAGTGGCATGTGTGTACGCACATTGCTAGAAATGAGCATGCCACCTAGTGGCATGCTGAAAAATCAACCGCCGGTTGATTTATAAGCATGCCACTGTCATTCACCATAGAGAAGGGGTATCTTTGGAGCATGTGTGAACAGACTTGCTTATTTATGAGCATGCTTATGTCATTCGCGGGCTTCGCGGCTAGTATTATCAATGCGATCTTTTCAGTCCGCGACAGATGAAACAAATAAGGGAGTTGATCGGTGTCTGTGGTGTGAGTCGGTCGCGTTCGCTACCTCCCGGTTAATTTGTTATTGTTGCGGTAATCCTTTTAATCGCTTTAGATTTTCAACTATTTGTGCTTTGATCTTTTTACTTTTAAGTGGCAGTTTTTGTGTAACGTATTATTTTTTATTTTATTATTACATTTCCTTTTTCTGTTTTTTTTATATAGTTCTTTTTAGGCATATTTACCACTAGTCCCAAATCAGTTTCTAGCCGGGTCCCCGAATTCTTTCGGGGACCATGGAGGAGCTCCTCCCGGACCCCCCGCCTAGTAAGAATGTTGATTCCGATTCAGAGAGTTCTCTGGTAACCGTACCAGATTCCATCATTCCTCCTTCTCCGTCGGCTTTTGTTACAGTTCGTGGTAGGAAAAGACATAGACATATACAGAGAACCGATAGTAGTTCAGATAATGAACCCTTCTTGGAACCCTGCAAAGGCTCTCAAGCATCCACAGAAAAGGTTCCTCATAACGCCCCAAGGATATCCCACGCTCCCCCTCCTCCAACTAATACCTCTAATCAACCCAACTTATCCAGAAATCTGTACGTTGAGAGTGACATAAAACCCTTTACCGTGCATGTTAGGAAGGAAACGCAGGAGGATGACAGAGGTACAACCCTTGACCCTTTTCACCTAGGTATCTTGCTGCACAGGAATAAATGCCAGGGCATTGTCTCCGGTAGTTGCAAGGGTCTGGGCAAGAATAGGGTCAGCCTGGATTTCCAGTCAGCCTCCTATGCCAATGCCTTCATCCTCGGATCATTTATAAAAGATAACCAGCTTGTCGCTTTCGTACCTTCGTTCCATGTGACAAGGATGGGTATAGTTCGCGGAGTTCCGGTGGGTGAGGACTGGTCGAACGAGAACCTGGCAAACATGTTTGAATCTCCCCCTGAAGTGGGTAAAGTCTTAAAATGCCGCCGGCTTAACTTCAAAGATATGTCCTCCGGCTCGGCGGTTTGGAAACCGTCTCGTACGGTGGTTTTGACGTTTGATGGTCAGATACTCCCTGAAAGAATATTTTTAGCATACACCTCTTTAACTGTGGAAAAATACGTCTTCCCCACTATTCAATGTTGGAAGTGTTGCCGGTTCGGCCACACTAAAACCCAGTGCCGTTCCAATCCTAGATGCTATAAATGTGGGGCCTCCCACCTTGGCGAGGAATATGGTACATTAGACGGAGATATTAAGTGCATAAACTGCTCCGGTGGACACGCTGCTATCAGTTCTGTTTGCCCCGAAATCACGCGCCAAAAAAATATCAAAAATATAATGATGGAACGAAATCTGTCCTTCCAAGAGGCATGTAAAATTCTTCCCCCATCTAACAGATCATACGCTCGGGTCGCATCTTCGCCTAGTACACAAACATCTCCTCAAAACACGTCACTTCATTCGTCTGGTAATCCCCTCCATCCCTTCAGACAATCAGTCTACACTTACAAAGTTCAGAAAGCTCCAGTCCTCTCTGCCCCCAGTGTCCCGGCTAAACAAAACTTGGCGTGGTTCCCCAATGGACAGTCTCCTCAACCGATTACTGGTTGTGGACTGCAGAATCCTTCCTCCTCCCTGAATCAAATAGATCTTTCCCAAATTATTAATATTCTTCTTAACTTTGTACTCTCGTCATTAGGAAATAGTAATAACCTACCGCCCAACGTTGTTCAATCGCTTTCTCTTCTCTCCCAATTTGTGTGTGCTAATGACTCAAAAGACTCTGAGAGTACTCCAGTGGAATAGCCGAAGTGCTGTTTCCAATAGAGATGATATACTCTCACTTACTAATACATACAATCCTTCCGTTTTGGCTATCTCTGAGACCTGGCTAAAACCTGGCTCTGTTTTTAGAGTGCGGGGCTATGTTGGTCTCCGTGATGACAGGGCGGATGGTAAGGGCGGTACAGCCCTTTTAATTGATAGTACAATCCCCTTCTCCCAAATCCACTTCCCATCATCTTCGGCGCAGTTTAACATTGTTGGAGCAAAAATAAATGATACAACTATCATCTCTATCTACATACCACGTCCCTCTGCTGGAATCATTAATTCAGTCAAATCCCTCCTCCAAAATATCCCTTCCCCTTTCATGTTATTGGGCGACTTTAACTGCCATCACACAGCCTGGGGCTCTGACTACTGTAACCTTCCCGGGAGGCTCCTTGTTAATATGATGGATGAATTAGATCTTTGCTTCCTGAACGATGGTAGTCCTACCCGTATACCAAGTCCCTCCCAGAACTGTAGTGTTGTCGACCTCTCTATTTGTTCTTCCTCCCTTGCTTCCACTACCCAATGGTCTCTGGATCCCGACCCCTATCACAGTGACCATTACCCTATTATTATAGACTTTGGGAATATTAAAATAACCCCCCCACAGTCTATTTCAACGCATAAGTATAATATAGGTAAAGCAAAATGGGCCTCGTACTCGCACACGCTCGATACAAAGATGGCCTCTCTTCCTGAGCCATCCTTTGAGAATATACTGCAGTGCTATGAGCTTTTTGTCTCATCAATTCTTAGTTCTGCGGATGAAAATATTCCTCACAAATCTCCAACTGTTCGACACCTCCCTCCCCCTCCTTGGTGGGACTCTGAATGTACATTGGCGATCATAGAAAGGAAAAAAACTAAGAAAATCTATGACAGAGATAAGAATTTGAGTAACTTTCTTTCATTTAAAAACTCTCGTGCAAGGACCAAACGTATTCTCAAAGAGAAAAAACGCAATGGTTGGGCATCATTTTGTGATTCCCTCTCCCCTGATTCATGTATTAGCGATGTTTGGATTAAGGTTCGCCAATTTAGGAACTCTCACAAACCTCAATCCCCTCGCCCTCGATCCGCCGACTGGGCAGAGGAATTTATAGATAAATTGGCACCCCCCTCTGCACCTCACTGGGATTCTATCCCGTCCTTAGATATGTTCCCGGAATCGGTGTCTAATCTAGACGCTCCATTTTCTCTTCGCGAACTCTCTTTGGTCTTAGAGCAAGTGAAAGATTCGGCCCCCGGAATGGATGGTATTCCCTATTGTCTTGTGGTGAATTCCCCTAAGTCTGCATTACTTTACCATCTGTCCCTCATTAATTTAATATTTGATTCCGGCAACATTCCTGAGGCGTGGAAAACTCAGGCAATTATTCCTATTCTCAAACCCAGTAAGGACCCCGGACTAGCCTCTTCATATCGCCCTATAGCCCTGTCCTCGACACTTGTAAAAATCATGGAACATTTGATAAAAGCCAGGCTAGAACACTTCTTGGAATCCAACGATTTGCTAGCTAAGTCACAGTTTGGCTTCAGAAGGGGTAGAAGCACACTGGATAGCCTCAGTATTTTCTCAACGGATATCCATCTAGCCCTTTCAAGGGACAACTGCCTAGTAGCAACTTTTCTAGACATAGCTGGCGCATATGACAACGTTATTATTGACACTCTCTGTAGGAAGTTAGCATCTATGGGTGTTCCAGCAAAGAT
>JADDOH010008144.1:0-41196 GCA_016648135.1 Agrypnia vestita
TAAAAGATGATATAAGAAATATTGTTTCTTACAAACGTATTAATTTCTTCATCCACAGCGTCCAGATGAAATATCATGGCTAAACTTGTCATGACCGCGTTACCGCGTATTCAAATCTTCCGATCTTGACATTTGACAGATAACAATTTACATCTTTCTCCCTCCCTCTATATCTATCTCATGTAGAAACTTACAGAAACAAAAACCGACGTAAAACTATGTCTCGTTTATTTTTAATTTCTATTATCGTCTATTAAGTGTTGGGATAAAGATCTTAAAGATCCAGACATATCTGTCAAATGTCAGGATGGGAAGATTTGAATACGCGGTAACGCCGAACGCGGTCATGACAAGTTTAACCACGATATTTCATCTGGACGCTGTGTATGAAGAAATTAATACGTTTGTAAGAAACAATCTTTCTTATATCATCTTTTAATACAGTGTATTTGAGCCGTAGAATTACAAAATCCGCTCTGGACATTATTAATTTTTATTATCGTTTATTAAGTGTTGGGATAAAGATCTTAAAGATCCAGACATTGTTATTTTCAGAATCGGGCCGAAATGTGTGCTATGAGGATAATGCTAACAACCATATGCTCGAATCTCGCGACGTATCACCAAAAATTTGAAGCGGGTTATCCTTCACACGTTAACCCCCAAATATACCTCTCAATACTATTATTTGTTTTAGCTGTCTACGTACCGTTACACTAATGGATCATTTGTCTGGCTGGTGCTCTGTTCCGACTTCCAGAAGTCCATATCCACGCTAGACGAGCTGAACTTGTTCGTCGACGCTGATATTGTACTCGGAACCTACGACGGAAACCTTCAGCAAATTGAACTGTTCGACATCTACAATCCAGCACATGGTCGAGGAACTGACTTAAGTGTCACCAAATTAGGTTACCTGAACGAAGGTTAGACCTTACGCATTTTATTAGCCTATTTACATTACATTGCGTCTATCACGGCACTTTTGTATTCTAACCTAACATTTCACGATCACATAGAGACGATCAGTGGTAATGCTTTGAAAATGTTAGGATTTGTTCTGCGTACTACCAGGGTTTTCGAGAATACCCGCGTACTGAGAACTCTTTACAACTCCTTGGTGCGGAGTAGACTCGAGAGTGGCTCGATGATATGGGGGCCACATGAGGGCAAGTAGGTACTCTCTTATGGTGGAGAAAGTCCAAAAGAAGTTTCTGAGATATCTCTACATGAGAGAGTAGGTACGGGCATTATCCTTGGCTTTACCCAACCGAGTTTCTCCAGGGTATGCTTGGCTACAATAGTCTAGAGACTAGAAGGAATGTGTATTTGATTACACATTTTTATCGATTGTTGCGCGGTATGATCGATAATCCTGAAATTATGCAGAGCATTGGTTTGTATGTTCCTGATAATTACATTAGACACGTCAGCATAGATTGTTTCACATTCCAATATACAGCACCAACCTGCCGATGGTTATGCCTGTTGGAAAAGCCACAGCTATGCTGAACAAAATCGCTTTGAGTATTGATATATTCCATGCGTCTGAGGGGGTTTTCCGAAGCGGGATTCTCCTACACCTTTGACCAGATTTTATGTTATTTTTAATTTATTAAATATTTTTATTTTGATATATACTTCCATAATATTTGAACACTTAGTTTGTAATGTACATATTATTAAGTAAATTGAATTGAATTCTTCTTACTTCATATTTCAGAATGATATTCTTGCCTTTGCTCTGGACACCGTACAGAAATATGTTGTGGATGTCATGTGCATCTCCTTATCCATCATTTGGTGAATGTATTGTTATACAGCTTTCCTGTCTGTCTTCTCCTCTAAATATTTATCATAAGTATGTTTTTGAGGTACGCGCTATGACTCAGTAACCATCTCAGAGAGAAGCGAACCCAATGGATAGGTCACATTATGCGCTATGAGGATCTCCGCATGATATAATAAAATAGATTGGAACAAGTGTATGAGGACATTTACAGGCACTTCATATGTTGAGATGAAGAGGGTTGCAGAAGATGGAGCGCAATGGAGGACGAGATGCAGGACTTTGCCGCAAACCAATCCACAGGATTAAACCTACGGGTTGAAGAAGCTACGACTTAGAATGTATCCTATTCATTGGCCTGTGCAGTTTTCCATGGAATTTATTATAAAACCCTTTTCTTGCACTCATTTGAAAACTCTCTCTCGTTTAATTGTAAAGGTTTTACTTCCGTACATTTCTTATGCTCCCGATACGGGTTTTAATGATTTGTTTTTTGTTTTTTTGCATCGACAGCTTGTTTAATATAATAGGATTGATAACTTATTTGGTTTTTCAAATCCATTGAGCTTCCTCTCGTCGAAGATATTTTTAGTTTTACACTTGTTGGACGTGCTAGATGCTTGCCTGGATAATGGGATGACAATAGCCTAAAATAGGTAATACAACAATTTGACATTCCTAAACCATTGTATTATTGTTTGATATTGGACTCGTAAATAGCTCACATAATTTTAAACATAATTTGTTACCAAGAATATAACATCTATATCAAGTTGTAAATCTATCCTCGTACTTACATATATGTATTACTTGTCATTAGTGTTTGAACAGAATTGTTTCTTAGAATCGCGCAGAGATCCATACATCTTAATTAATTCTTAAAAATATATAGCATCTCCTTCTAATACTTCTTAATATAAATAAATGTTGTTGAATGTAAAATATTTAGATTGATAATGCCCCCATAAGGCGAAACGCGTCTCGGAAAATTAAAAAGGTAGGACTTAAAGAACAATTGATTTTATTTCCATACGTGTAATTATGGAGTTCTACAAACTTACCTCTGAAACAATAAATTGGCTCAATTATATTGAGATACGACATAACGAAAATTGCTTCACTACTTTTGGTTGTCGGTATTAGTCCATTAATTTCAAGAAATGAAAAGATCATTCTATTCCAGCCTCAGGCCTCATCATTGAAGAACGACGGAGTACAATCAACAGACGACGTGATCTCCAGGGAGCCTGCATCAGGGCGATATCAGTCACCAAGCCCCATTCAACAATGCCCTTGGAGCAGTATCTCACAGACAGGACCATGCCCTACACAGACTCACTCAGCAAAGCGTCATATAACCTCGTTCTTTTACTGAAAGATTATTACAACTTCACGTGAGTGTGATCGAGAATGATTAACCTTCCAGCGGGCGCGCGGCCGTAAAATTTGCGACAATTGCACCTTATCGCTTCTTCCACTTTTACCACTTAGTCGCAAGCATCGAGCTATTCGAGGGTCTCTTTAAACTACAGACGAACCAGATGTGCTTAGAAGTTTTTGTTATTCATTGATGTTTGGAAATTTCCGTTGAGGCTAAATGTTACAACACGCGCCTTAAAGTATTAAATAAACTACTTTTTTCCATTTATTTTTCATTTATATCGTTTCTTTTATAGCGAAATGTATTTTTTTATTATTTCAGACGTGTTTAAGAAGACACAAACCAGAAAATATTGATTGTGATTAATAGATCGTTAAAGTATTTTGTTTTGAAATATAAACATATTTAGAGTGCTGTTTCGATTTTTGTTTAATTAATTCAAATATATATTTTTTAAAGTACTGTGATTTATAATTTTTCATAACCTTACGCAATTCCCTATCATTTATATAAAGAAAATAACATTTTCACGGAGAAAACTTGATGACGTAAAATTTACGGCACGCGCCCGCTCAAGGGAAATTAATCAGCGCGCCCGCTGGAAGGTTAAGGTATTTAGTAGCTGTCAGTGCTTGTTTTATTTTATTTATTAAACTTAAAGTTTACATAATATTTTACATATATGATACATATTATTTAATTTTGATGGATTTTTTTTTCAAATCTTTTGTGAAAGTTAAATTGAACAATCTATGATAATTTAACTAATACTCTGTTATAATGTCGTACCACAACGTTAATGACTCTAACTAGTCGAAGAAACATAGCTGACGCGGTGATGTTATTCAAAATAACGCACAATCTAGTTGATGAGTCCTGTCCAAAATTGGACGAGTAAACCCGACTGTTCGGGGCAAGAGCCAGAACAAAAGTTTGTCGCAGGTTCCCCCAGAAAGTAGTTCGTCATCTTTTACCTGCGAAAACCTAAAAACCGCGGATTTGTAAAAATATTTTATTTTTTGTGCTATATTTCGGTTACACTGGGATAACCATTCTCAAGCTGGTCTCTCTGACAGTTAAGATATAACTATTCGATTTCTCTGACTTCGCCGTAGGGGTGGTGGTAATGGTGGCGAGCGCGGGGGCGGGCTAATTACTTTCTCTTTTCTGATTGGTGGCGCGGCGGGGGACGGGGGGCGTTGGACTGATTGTTCTATTATAATTGTTGGTTTTACCCATGCTAGGATTGTCGACATTTCGTTAGATATATATAAACGAAATGTCGACAATCCTAGCATGGGTAAAACCAACAATTATAATAGAACAATCAGTCCAACGCCCCCCCCCCCCCCGCCGCGCCACATATTTATTATTAAACAATTAAAAATGACTTGTACAATCTGGTCAAAGGTGTAAGAGAATCCTACTTCGGAAAACTCCCTCAGACACATGGAATATATCAATATCGAAAGCGATTTTGTTCAGCATAGCTGTGGCTCTTCCAACAGGCATAACCATCGGCAGGTTGGTCCTGTATATTGGAATCTGAAACAATCTATGCCGACGATGTCTAATGTAATTATTCTGCATAAATAAATATAAAAAATATAAATAATATAATATGTTTATTTTTATTTATGCAGAATGGAGCTGGTAGAAGGTCAAAGCTGGTGGAATCCCCAGTCCTGGGACACAAGCTTGGTGGGGATGCTAAATGATGACAAGGGTGACTTCTCGGCCACGTGTTTCAGACTGGTGGACCCGCGAATAGACTACATGGACAGTTATTTCCAGCTGTGGGAGTTCAGGTTCCTTAATATTGTCGAGTATTTTAAAAATGGCATGTTTAGGGTGCATTGAATTTGTTCACGCAACAAACTGACATTTTCAATCACTCCAATTATTGTAAAGATTTTTATCATTGCGATAAAAAAAAAGTAACCCATAAAAACCAAATTTTACTATACTCCCTTTCTTTGTAAAATATAACAATAATTAAAGACGATTAAAACATATAACATAACACTAAACTTACAGAAATTTAATATATTTCTAAAATATCAGATGTTTTGAGATGTCAAGATTTTGATAGATTCAATTATCATCAATATCGTACCTTATGAATTTCCAGCGTCAAATGATTTAGTCAGAATCAGATTTGAGTAATGTAGAATTCTTCAAAACTAAGCAGAAATCTAAAGAATTAAACTATTATTTGATTTTTTCCCAAAAAACCCAACTTTGCTGTCATCTGTGAGCCAATTGTTTTGTAAATTTTCGAAATTCGTAGTGGTGTACCTATTATACCGACGGAATAATTCAAATTTAGAAAATATTCCGCGACGTTATCGGGCCGCCGCGCCGTTGCTAATCAAACTTTTCTAATGATTCCAATTTGAAAAAACCAATAAAATTTCTAAAAATCCGAAATTATACTATAATTATAATTTTTTTAACGAAAATTTGATATATCTTCTTGATCGTCGCCACGAGTCTGCTTGCCAAGTTTCAGCTCGATTTTTTTACGGGAAAAGGGTCAAAAATCGATCCAAAGTTTTTGTTGACGACAAGCAAGCAGACGCTACGAGTTAAAATATAAAGGGAGTAAGAACCGAACGGGTCATGTTAATTCGATATTCAAAGCCAAATAATTAAAATTAAACATACCTATTTTTTCAACACTGCTATTCTTAAAAAAATATATGTCTAACCTCTAAAAACCGAAAATTCAACGTCTAACAAACAATAATTATATCGCTGACCGCGGCGGACATCGGACCGAGTGATCATTCGAATGATTTCACTCGGCGTTGACATTAGTTACTAATTTTATTCGAATAGAATTAGTAAGTACTGAGTAAATAATCGATTGAATAAAGCTACTGATACACATGCTTATTAGTAATAAGCATGCTAATAATGAGCAAGTATGTACAGTTTGTACGTTAATAAGGGCATGCTTATTAGTGGCTTGCTCATTAGCATGCCACTAATAAGCATGTGTATCTCTACCTTTAGGCATAAATTAATGCAATTACCTTACTTTTGAGTTGCCAAGATTTCACGCTTGTGACGTATCTACAGTTTATTTTATCATTGCGCATTACAATATAGGTAGATGTTTGAAATGATGGGTGTTATGTCAATTTCAGCACTTGCTTCTTGTTCCTGAAGCCGGCTAGCTCGGGCGGCCTGCTGAGTGTGGAGCTGCTTCGGCCCTTTTCGGGGCCTGGCTGGGTGCTGGTGGTGGTGACCACGGGGGTGGCGGCGCTCGCGTTGCGCTTCACCGAAACCAGGGGAAGAGAGTCCATATCTCTCGTACACTCTCTGCTCATAGCGCACGGCGCTCTCTGCCAACAGGGTATGTAGAAATTAGAGCCATGTATTCGCTAGGGGACAAATCGCGTTACACTCCGCGCGGCATGTCGCATCAACATCTACGCTCATGTTTCGGGGACAATATCACGGTCATTTGACGTGTACGGTAGCCGGCAAACATCTTGAAATTTTACGGCGTAGTGCGTAGTGTGCGTGTACCATTCCACCAAAGAGACCCAAATTTTGTCTTCTGCGCATTCCCCCACTACGCCAAAGAATTTCAAGAAGTTTGCCGGCAACTGTACACACCGGGACTCACACATCACTTGTCGCGGAAATGTCGCCCAAAAGGGTTATGATGATTAGCCCTGCGTGTATATCTATTCTAACGAGTTAATCGAAACGTAAGAGCAGAAAAAGGTGGTGGGTGCAACGGCAAAGATGGATGGATATTCTATGCGATCTTTGAATGTCTGACGGATCATTCGTCAATTTAATTCGAACTGATTTTGAAGATTTATTACAAATGATCGGGTCTTCCATTGCCAAGCAAGACACAATATTACGGAACACTGTTTTTATATCATGTCATATAGCATATGTAACTGTAGTGCATGCGTCTTAGCTTGTCATCATACCACGTGGTACTGTCGCGCGGCGCGATGTCCCCGTGCGCTCGCTCGGGTACCGTCAACATGTCAACATTTCAGCGGCACGTAGGAATTGCGGATAGGAATAGAAGTGCGCGACGTTGCAGCGTCACGTAGACTCTATACCGCGTGTGATGTTGAGGGACAATTTGTCCCCTAGTGGATACGTGGCTTAATATAACAGTTTGTTGTCCGTGCGGCACCTGCCGCGTGGATTTCGACATTGGTTGGAGCGGGGCTTGGCTAGGTTTTGCTTGGCCGGTTCGTCGCTAGATGGCGGCGTGTGTCTGAAAAAAGTACCATTCAAGAATTAGGTATCATCGGATTCTGAAGACTAGCTCAATCTGGCGCCTGAAGGAGAGGATAATTTTTGGCCGCGAGATTTGATGGTGACTACGCCCCTGAGTGATATAATTTGATTTTTTTTTTGGTTGTTACAATATAAATTACAGTGTAATTTTTAACGGCGAATAATCATGCATCAGACTAATGTATATATAAAGGTAAAACATGAGAAACAATTAATTTTATTTTATATAAGTTTTGTGAATTTATATAACTGAATGTGTTGGCGTTTACTCTGTGGAAATCCATTTTAATAATTATGAATAAGCCAATAAAATGTTGTTTATTTCCATTATTTTATTTTTGAATGTGGGTTTTAAACTATAATGTGGGGACTGCAATATAACAGATATTTAGGTCGGACAGGCAGAACAACAGAAACTAGATTTAAAGAATATTGAAGATGCCTTACTAATTATAACTTAGGAATATACTAGACATACTATAGAAAATAACCACATATTCAACAATCCAAAATTACACGTCCTACATAAACCACCATACGCCCTAAAACAAAATAATTTAGAGACTTGAAATTCATAAAAACCTAAACACAACAAATAACATCATCAATAATCAAATACAACCCTTCACATCATCCCTTCTCACAGTGTTCCCGCTTTCCCACAACTTAGACACCCCCTCCACTTCTACTGAATCCACAACTCATACATCAGATATCCACTCCCGTACACCTCAGTCTCATCTCACCTGATGAATAAAATAGTGGAAAAAAACAAAGTTTTAGTGTTTTATTTATAATTATTCTGAATTTAGTTTTACTTATGTCGCAACCATCTGGTTAAATTAGCCAGGTAATTGGATGCCTAGACCGTTTATTAAACACCGGCATCCAATTGGATGCCTAGGCCAATAGTTAATTGAACTAGAATCACCCAACGAATTTGGCGTCTTGAAAGTCAGCCCTTTGAAGATGACTGACCAAGACAGCCAAGTAATTCGAATCTAACCTAACCTAACCAAACATCACAAATTCATCAATATCCAATTTAACTAAATGACTGCACGACTATCAACCATCTGGTTGAACGTTGCGCTCAATGACTTGGCTAGTTGTCCTTCCGCCATTTATTTGGATGCCGGCGTTAAATGAACGGTCTAGGCGTCCAGTTATATACCTGGCTAATTTAACCAGATGGTTTATAAGCTTTGCTCCTCTGTGAAATGTTATATTGAATTCATCTTGTCACTTGACGAAGAATTCCACTTGAGCTTCGCTGGGTTAATTCAATAACTAGGTAAGGTTTTCACCAACGTAATATTTCTTTTGTTCCAGGTTCTGATGCTGTACCGTCTCGACTATCAGGCCGCATTATATTTTTGTTTCTGTTTATCATGGCTTTCCTACTCAACAACTTCTACACGTCTTGCGTGGTGTCATTTCTTCTGGAAAACAAAGTTTCCCCCATCAACACCATTAGGGAATTGGCCGACAGCCATTTGAAAATAGCCTTGGAAAATTTGCCGTACAATCGAGTTATAATGGAGGTACAGACGATAGTTTATTTTATTGTCAAGATTCCTTTTCCATGAATCGACTATACTTAACTCAACGAGACTCTGATCAAGTCTGTGGTGACGTGATACGTTCACACACACAAAAGGAACGGCAACATCGTACATGGTGACGCCGAGTACCGTGGGTCATTACTCCCCGCGAACAGGGTCACGAAGGAAGCCGAATTGTCAAACAAGCAACTTTGTAAGCGAGGGCGACGAACGCAAACAAAGAGAAATCCAAAGGGGACGGGGTCAAAACCCTGAAATGCAGAGGCAGCAAAATGGAGACTAAAACATCGGCGTACGGGCTACGGCCGCACGCCAGACAAAACACCAGGAGCTCGTTGTTCTGGATCACTATATAAGCCGGCGCCTGCAGAGCCGATTCATCGATTAATTATTGTGTAACTGGAAAATACTGTACTTGTAACTTTGTCATTATTACATCTCAATAAATACTATTCAAACACCGGGGCTTCATCCTCATCAGCCTTCCACAAGTCTTTACTTGGTAATGTTTCCAAAACTCTAACAAAATAATGTGACATAACCCTTCACGCATTTGAAAGAAATATTCTAATACATAGTATAATGGTACCTGATGAAGACGTTACATTGTAAACTTGTTGAACTACGCTGTCTTGACCTGCCGACTACGCAACACGTGTGGCCTTTTTGCAGCCTAAGCAAATTCCACACTGGTGTCTCCTATCTAAACAAACTGCTGATTGCCTGCAAAAAAGGAGGTCCTAGAACGTTCTCCAAGCAATAATCGAGAACAAAATTAGTCTTTACTCTGGAGATAAGAGGCGACAGCGCCCGTGGCAAGTCAGTTGGGTCTAAAATCGGATCGGGAAGGTCTCTACAGGTGCGGGCGCACCCACAGATTTATTTTTGTTATTTTTACTTGCATACTTTCACTTGCTCTCGGAGCTTCTCACTGGTGAAAGAATAATATCCACACGTAAATAAAAACACTCTTCCATTCCTCGAACGTTCAATATTTTCCTAAAATCACTTGGAAGTCCAGGAACCAGCAGATAAGATTTTGTCTAACAACCCAGAGGTGTGTAAAAGAGGAAAATGAAAAAAGGATGTCGTAGTGGAGTGAGGAAAATTTGCAGCTCTGTTGGATAGGAAACGGTGGAGAAGAATTTTGCTGGTAGCCATGACCCACCAAGGGTTTTAGGGATTTTATGATATTTTTTACTTTATGCAGAACAGGAGTGTAGTGATCAATGCTTCACTAATAAGGATTACTATAAGGTAAAAAGGTATAACACTGGCTCACTATTACTCTCAGCTCCGAGCGCAGGCGTCCGTCCAACTTACGGTGTTTCGTACAACCAACTCTCCCCGCATTTCCGGTTAACAGCCACCCCCTCTACTCAGAGTACATGAGACAATGTATTATATCTATTCCATAGATACAAACACTACAAGGAGAATGTCCTATGCAATGCACTCATGCACCACAAAGAACTGCTTTGAAAATGCAATCGCCGCAGCCATTAGGTTAAAGCATAGTTTTTTGCATTTTCCACCAATCAAATAAGCCGCTTTCGTAAAAATCTTTGCTTCAAATGAACTATTACTGGACTGCAGAGTGACAGAATGATACCAAAAGCAGACATTTTTTCGAATGTTTAAACAAATATTATGCTCAGCAACTTATTTAATTAAAATTAATCAATTTCAGAATCCTGAAACGGAGGAGATTAGATATTTAAAAGAAAAGCTGATAAAGGGAGGAAAGCAAATGTCAGATATATCGATGCCCCTGAGGGAGGGTGTCGCAGAGATAAGAAAAGGAACCACGGCCCTGCACACGGAGAGGGCCAGCCTCTATGCTGTCATCTCGGAGACATTTCTTCCAGAAAACATCTGTCTCATCAAGGAAATAGACGTCCTGCCGAGGAATAAGCTGTCTACTGTCATTCAAAAGAATTCTCCTTTCATAGAAATATTCAAAATAAGGTAAAATAAAATTTAAAAAAAAACTAACCATTTCTCATTTGTATTGTTTCCAATTTGATATTCTATCAACATATTCCTCTTGCTTTAAGTTCATGTGGAAAATTTATTTTTATTGGATTCTTCTAGTCTCGCTGACACACTCCGCACTCAATTTAGAACCTTATAGATTTTTTGGGAATATTCTAGAATGTTCTCCTTCCAGAACTTTCTACAGTTTTATCGAACGTTCTGAAATCTTCTAGACTCACCGACACACTCCGCCAGTCAGTTTGGAAACTTATAGAACCTTCTCGAACGTTTTTTTTCCAGAACCTTCTAAAGCATTCGAGAAACATCATGAATTTTCTGTTCTAGACTCACTGACACACCTTGCCACTCAGTTTGTGACCATATAGAACTTTCGGGAATCTTCTAGAACCTTTTCCTTCCAGAATTTTCTAAAACATTATCGAACATTCTAGAATCATCTAGACTCACCCCCACACTCTGCCATTCAGTTTGGAACCTTATAGAATGTTCTTGAACTTTCTGCTTCCAGAAACTTGTAAAGCATTCAAAAACTTTCATGAACGTTCTGGAACCTTCTGGACACACCGAAACACTCCGCTACTCACTTAGGTACCTTATAGAACTTTTAATAATCTTCTAGAACGTTCTTTTTCCAGAACTTTCTAGAGCTTTATCGAACATACTGAAACCTTCTAGACTCACACACTCCGCCATACTGTTTGGAACGTTATAGAACTTTCGTGAATCTTCTAGAACGTTCTCCATCCAGAACATTCTTGAACTTTATCGAACAGTCTGGGACCTTATAGAATCTCAGATACACTCCGCCATCAGAATTTTATAGACGTTCTTCTATATTCGAATTCTATAGACTTTATCAAACGTTCTGGAATCTTCTCGACTCACCTCTTAGTTTGGAGCCTTATAGAATTTTCGGGAATCTTCTAGAACACTACCCTTCCACAACATTCTAGAGCTTTACTGGACATTCTGAAACATTCTTGACTCACCGGCAAACTTCGCCACTTAGTTTGGAACCTTATAGAACTTTTGAGAATTTTCTAGAATGTTATCCTTCCAGAACTTTCTAGAGCGGATTTTTCCGGAATCTTCTAGACTTACCGACACAGTTGGTAAGTCTAGAAGACTAGTTAAATAGGTTTCCTCTCTCATTTGTATGGTTTCCTGTTTGAAAACAATCTGAAGTATTTGCGGCCTTCCCATAACAAAACAATGTGGACCCATGGCTCGAGTTAGATTAGTCGAAACAGGTTTCGCGCCTTCTCCACGCATCGGGCACCTTTCTCATTAGTACGGTTTCCAATTTGAAAAACCGTTAAAATTTCGAAAAATCCAAAATTATACTATGTATTCAATTAACAAGAATACAAACTAATGTATTCTTCAAGTTTGTGTTTACTGGGGTATTATGCCGTGTTGTTACGACCTTTCGGGCCGACGTTTCGGATCCCATTGCAGGGTCCATCGTCAGGGCTGATGTGTTGTCTTGAATGTTGGTGTTGTGGTTAAGTATCGGCTTGCAATACCGTGCCGAAGTCAGGATGTGTTGTATTGTGTTGTGTGTATGATTCATCTGTTGTCTGATCACTATCTCTGCGGAGTCTGCGACGAGAATGACTTTGAAGCGCCGGATACCAAGCTTTTTTTAATTTGAGACCATCATCTCTATTAATATTTATTGGGTGCTTGTAGATTTCTAGTGCTTCCTTGATAAGACGCGTATGGTGACTCTTAGGTTTTCCAAGGATTTTCGGTTCGAATGCAAAATGATGGCCGGTATCCAGAAAATGCTCAGCTAGTGCTGATTTTTCTGGATAACCGAGTTTGCATGCCCGTTTGTGCTCGTTGACCCTTTTGGAAATTGTACGCGCTGTTTGTCCCACGTATACTTTATCGCAGTCTTGACAATCGAGTCTATACACACCGTCTGTTTCTAAGCGATCTCGATCCTTCGCTAATCTCAACAAATCCTTAATTTTTGAGTTGGTACCAAAAACTGTCTTAATGTCTCTTTTCTTGAGAGCTATAGCAATTCTGTCTGTAACGCTTTGGACAAAAGGCAGAAAGGCGATGCCTTTGCACTCAGGTTCTGTATGTTTTTCAGGGCGAACAGACCTCGTTCTTACGACGCATTGTATCTGTCGCTTCTGGTAACCATTGCCTTCCAGTGCGTCGCTGAGTGTTATCATTTCTTCCTGTAGATATTCGTCTTGGCATATCCTTTTGGCCCTCGTGGCCAAAGTTTTGATGAGATCTCTTTTTTGAGCAGGATGATGGTGGGAATTCGCATGTAGATAACGGTTCGCATGCGTAAGCTTCCTATAAACTCTGTGTCCGAAACTCCCATCGGCTTTCTTTTTTATTTCAACATCAAGAAAATGCAGCACGTTGTCTTTCTCTATCTCCATGGTGAACTTCAGGTTCTTAGTAAGAAGGCGTTTTTGTGAATTTTTTTTTGTGAAACGAGGGCCAAAAGGATATGCCATTTTTGACGGGTTACGGCTATTAAGTAATATTTAAAAAAAAAATAATACAAGTGGTCTACCACATATAACTATTACAAACAAATAGGCATATTTCGCTCGCAAGTAGGCTCGTTTCGTACAATAAAAGAATCGGTCGGTTCCAGCCGGGAATCGGGAAGAGATTTGTTAGTCGCGGAGATTGAACAGTTTCTTTTTTCCGGGGTCGGAAAGAATAGTAGGAGTAGAAATTAAAACGGAAATTATTTTTCATCACACGCTAATTTTTCATGCACCCATTCTCTGTAGCCTCGCAATTATCTTTCGTTCACCCATCACCGTTCATCTTCCATAACATTGCCACTGGGAGGGGAGCTCTGTGATGTTTATTTATTATATATTATTACCATCTAGAATATTTCTGAGTTGTACATTTGCAGCCGCAAGGTGTTCAATGGATCAATGTTTTAAGAATAGTGCTCTACTGTTTGCCTTTAACAGGAATTGCATATTCAACATAACTCATTGCATAATATATATATAAAATGGGTTGCAATCCTAGAATTGGTCTGCAACAAGCACTCGCTTTCTCCACTCCTCTCTGTCACCTGCCAGCCTCTACATTTCTTAGTAGGTGCTAGAGCGCACATCTCCCCTAATCTGGTCTACGTAGTTTTATCTCGGGTGGCCTCTACGATTGTTGCCTTCAACATTTCCCTCGACGATGGTAAAAAGCAGGCCCGGATGCCTTATATTATGGCCTATCCAAATTGCTCGTTGTTGGGCGATTCTGTTAAGGAACCGCCTCTTTTCGCCCACCCTGCTCAACACCTCGTCGTTTCGGATATGTTCTGACCAATGGATCCTCGCCATGCGCCTGTAGTACCACATCTCAAAGGCCACTAGCCTCCCGGCCTGGCCTGGCTCTGGCCGATGGTCCATGTTTCGCTGTCATACATCAAAACACTCCAGACAAGAGTTTTAATCAAGTTTTTCCTAACCTTTAAATCTATGTTGGGAGATTCAAGGATTTTGGACTTTTTGTTGAAGGCGACTCTTGCCTGTAGTATTCTGCTTATGATGTCTGCCTCTGAGCGGCCATCTTGGGAAATTTCGCTATCCAAATATGTGAATTCTTTCACTTGTTTGATAGTGACGCCACTCAAAACAACTTCTTCTTCAAGATACTTCTTCTCTTCCAATAACCATGCACTTTGTTTTGGCTTTGTTTATTTTCATTTTGTATTTATCTGCCAAAACATTTTCCATCTTTCTCAGAGCCTCGTTCAATTCTGGTTCAATATAAACAATTAATAACAATGTTTAAATTTACAGATCCCTGTGGGCAGCAGAGACAGGTCTGGTGTCCCGGACAGATCGCATCTACAGAGCAGGGCGGCCAATGTGCCTGTCGGGAGGGGTTGTGGCAGCCGTTTCGGGGGAGCGGCTCTTCGCCCTGCAATTTTTCTTGTTCCTGGCAGCCCTCGTGGCCAGCGTGCTGTTGATATTGGAGTGTATTGTGCACAACATGAAACATTAACTGTGCATTGTACAATGCTGCACAGAGCTTGACCAACGTAAATTGGCGTGCGGCGACTTTGGAACTAAAACCCGCCCCGCCCGCACCCGGCGGTAACCCCTCGCCCTGTCATTCAGTTCAATCTCGTATTTACAGGTGAGCTGTGACATCTCAATTTCCAATATACACTGAATTATTGTGTCCAAAACATCCAAAACAGTCCGGGGTGGTGCAAGAACAATTGCCAATGAAGTATTAAAGTTTTGCGAAGCTGAAAATGCAAATAATGGACCAATATTACTGATTGACAGGACTCAAGATAGAGCAGCCGCCATTATTGGTTTGTTTCTTTAGTGTTGCCCGACCAAATTTCTATTAAAGGCTCCGACACCGGTCACCGGACATTCTGTGTATAAGTAATAAATTTACACCCTGGCAACTTCTGTTTCGCGACAGGGACGCCCTCTCTCGCTTGCCAATTTACACCGGTAGTATTCTAGTAAACAATGGCTTAGTGCAAGTTTTTGGCCACATTATGCACCAAATTAGATCCTACAAAGGGAGGAAAATCTGAGCACAACTTTGGCACAATGAAAAATTGAAGAGCGACATAAACGTGGACTTGCAGAATCTGGTAGGAGAAACCCTGGAGTCAGTTATGAGGGTGACCCAGTGACCCAGGCGATCGTCTTGTTAAGTGTATTCCATGTATTTATGACTACTATATACAAGAATGAATACATGAAAGAAGAAATAATCATCTCAAAAAATGAACGTCAGAAACTTGATTACAAACAAAATAACATCCAAGACACCTTTCATTCTTCAACAACATTTTTCACAATTAAGAATGGCTATTTCCTATTTCCCCGTTGTACCTTTTTCACAAGGTTAAAGTTTTTATGTGGATGGAGTACAGACTGTCAGCTCTTTGGGTATACACGCTGGGAAACAAAAGAAACATCCATCGTCAGTACTTTGAATGAATCGGGAGGTTCCCGTCCTCTAGGAAAGCATTTTCAGCTTCAGCCCCGGACGGAAACTCAGATGCCTACCAATTTTCTTTATTTGGGTTGCTTTTAATTTAATTATGCAGATATGTCACACCTTCTAATTTCCATAATGCATAATATAAAGTAAGCAATTATTGAATTTCAGGGTATTTTAGTTACCTTACGCCTTTTATCTTTCTGCCGTCAATTAAAACCTGTTACGTTATTTCAAAAACAAATATTATTCTCAATCATTAAAAGATACCTACAGTAAACTTGTTTATTTTATTTAATAAGAATTTTCATTCATTATAACATGACATGCGTCAAAATCAATTTTGAAAAGTCAATATATTTTCTTAATAGGCAAACACAAAGCAGGGCTGCCAATAGGATTTCATAAACACGCTATTTTTTAAAGTATTTTTTTCACAAGTTAAATGTAGGTAAGAAAACGGGATAGCAAATCGTGTGATATCAAAGGTGAAAATAGATTTATAACCATAACCAAAAAAATAAGTTTCAGTTTTAGGATAAACATTATTCTGTGTGGATGATTCAATTCTATTAGTAATGGAAAAGGATATGGGGTACATAATGTTAGTTTATTTAATTTTTATAGATTTATACCATTAGCTTTTAGGTATCTTGTTAGTAATTTAAACGTGATTTGATCGTTGGAAGATAAGAGGGTTGGGATGTTGATGGGGAATGGAATATTGCAATAAGAAAGATCATGAATAAAATTTGAGTAACAGTCATTGATGGGGCATCCAAAAAATATGTGATCTAAATTAATGTACTTACATGCTATGTTATGTTATGTTATATTTGTAAACTTTGCCTGTCTCAACACAGAGCTCTCTTGTGAGACAGGCATAGTAAAATTAAACCTTATCAAATGTATACAAGTAAAGCAATGAAATAAATAAATAAATATCAAAGTACCACAATCTTTAACCGTTTCACTGTCACCTATCAAAACCTACCAGCCTATTGTCAATCGTGTACCCCAAAAAAATCTCTATAGACAATGAAAAAGGATTGTTAGTGACACCATGTTGAAGAGAAATAGGAAAGAAAAACACTATTTGCAAAATTTTCATCCTCCCTCCTATTTGCCAACCCTGTCAGAAATGTACATAAGTGATATATACATGTACATTTATCCTGTCATAAGGGGTATTCTTGGAGGCAAGATTTAAAGGAATCATTATTACAGACGTACTCGATACGAGACGTGAATTACATTTAATTTCTGAAGCTACATACTTTTGTACATCATCTCATCAAAATGACAAACTTTAAAATAATTTTTGTACTTCTATTTTTAACATCTGTTTATTTAAGTTGTAATGCGAGTACCAATACCAAAATTGAAACAGTCTACTCTGAATTGGCATTGGATTATTTCAAGTCGAGAGAAGTACACAGCGTTATAATGTTTCTGTGTTGGAGAATTGAAGGTATGTACATATCAAGGCGCAAATCTAAATCAAATTTATTTTTTTGTAAGAAGACCCCTTAGGTACTTGTTTAATTTTTCTACAAATTTTTTTTGTAGATCGCTACAATATATTAAAATTATTTAGCAAAAATGGCATACGTGCATCACTTCCGAATGGAAAGCAGCACATGGAAATAAAAAAAATGAAAGAAATGTTTTCCATTCACGGACAATACTTGGGGGCTGTTTTTGATTCATTTTGCTATAATTCAAGTGTCCCATTTTATCAGGTGAGCCATCATTACATCATGACACATTATTATTTGAAGGTCTCTCCCCATAACCTGTGCCTGAGTCTGTCTCATGACTGAGAATTTTGGAATACGACTGGTGCTTCTCTACGAAGAATTTCGCATTTACGGCGAAATATTCTGCTGCATACGGTGCGCCTGCATTGTACTTCTCCGGCCGCCACCACATTCTCGGCGATTTGAAGCGAACATAGCGGACCACCCTTACATTGCTTGTTTCTGTGCGGAACACAATGATTTTATTAAATATTGCTCTGCCTTTGCTTTTGTAGCCCTCACATTGTTAATATTGTTGTTATTTTTTTCAGAAATACAATTTCTTTAACGCCTCGTTCCCCTGGTTGATATTTGATAACCAGAGATTCGAGGAGGCGTTGCTTTATTCGCAAACTCTTCCACTGAGCATCGTAACAGATATGACCTTAACTAGGACATCTGTATCTAACGGTTCATACATCATAGAATTGTACGATGTTTACAACCCTGGATACGATCGGGGAGGAAATCTCAACGTAACGAGTATGGGAGAATGGTCCCCGGGGAAGAAAAGTGAAAATGAAAGATGGAGAATTTTTGTCAACATGCCGAAAGTAAGCAGGAGATCAAATCTGAATGAACTCAGCATTCGAGCCGTAACGTTTACGGAGCACAGAGCCAAAGATGAACCACTGGAGTCGTATCTAGTGGACGAGCGCTATCCTTATGAAGATTCTGTCTTCAAACTGAACTATCAACTGATCCTGCTGCTTCGAGAAATGTACAACTTCACGTATGGAATTTTATTATAAACTAATGAAGTCATTTTATAATCGTGAATGTATTGTTTTACAGTTATTTATTCAGATTATTCTCATTATGATCCTATTTAAGAAATTTGATAAAAATGTCATCATATCTCTTAACCTTATTTTTTATCAGAAAAATGTGTTAAAGCCCGGTCGCTGAAAAGAGAGAATTTCGTACATTGACCCAGCGCTGCGTATCCTTGTCGCTCGCGCACAAATATGTTGCTGTCACGCTCGCACAGGCGCAGCCAGCATATTTGTGCGTGAGCGACAAGGATACGTAGCGCAGGGTCAATGTACGAAATTCTCTCTTTTCGGCGACCGGGCTTTGGCGCCGTTAAAACAGAGCAAATATAATGACTATTTTGGTTGTGCCTGATTAATATATTCGGGAATATAAGTTACTGACATTCCACGACAATTCTGATATACCAAGCTCTTAAAAATTAAACACAGTTGAAATGTCATCAAATCAAAATATATTAATTTCATTATCTGCCTGTCTGTAACTTTTTGTAGCGTTCGTAACATAATGTTTTTTTTTTAATATTCTCTATAAAAATCCACACCCTCTGACCCAAATTTTGCATACCTATTCTTAAGGACCCGCAGGGTAACTCGACCCCTCTATCCGACACCCTCCCCATGATATTTTTTCTATACAAATCTACACCGTTTGACAGATCTTACCCAAATTTTGTATACTTTTTCTTTAGGACCCGACCAAATAAGTAAAAGTATGTCATTTTTAGGTAAGTACATAATTCGAAATTCGCCATAATTCGAATTCTTTCCATTCCACATGTCCCAAAATGTTAATTACGTAGTAGAAAAAACACGATAACTTGTAAACCCCAGTTATTCGTAATTCAAAATAATTGTTAACGCCTTGTGCCATGAAACAATACATTTTAGCTAACATAATTCGTTTTCTTTTTATATTTGACAAAGTTGAAAAAATATTTCGAGTTTTTCGCAAGTGAGAACAACAAATATGTCAGTATCGGGTGCTTTTTTAATAATAAAACGTCGTGAGCTTTGCATTACACTGATGTATCGTTGTATAGCATAATAAATATTGTTTTATAATTTTTGGCAAATTTCGCAACCGGAGTTCGATTTTTTTTGTAACTTGAATTTCGAATTAACGGGGTTCCGCATATGTAATTCGAAATGTTTTTTTGGGTCCCTTGAATTTCGAATTGAAGAGGTTATACTGCATTCAAAACAATTCTACTCTTATATGTATAGATATGTAATAATACTGCCAGATAATCCTTTAGGTGATACGGTAAATATTATTGTAGACAGCCTAATATTTTTATATCTTTGCGATGTGTTGAGATAATATTCTTTTTTGGACAAATAATTAGTGATGCAACGAATACTACTTTCACGAATAAGAATATCAAGCCCACTATTCGGCGAATACGAATACGAATAATGCAACAAGGTAATAAATAATACACCACTTTTTTTTACTAAGAGATTTAATACTTAAAATTTACCACCGGCAAATTTTTGTTCAAAAAGCACAATATTTATTATATCCGTTTGTACATTCCCAGCGTTGAAAAATAAATATAATTTTTTAACGCTTACGAGAGGTTGTGTTATTAGATTTAATTTGAAATTATTTTATAAGAGTTAACACTTTATAAATAACCCAACGAAACTAGATGAAAGAACTCATGTTATGCTGCGAAACAAGTAACAATTGACTACTTTTATTTATTTATTAATTAACGCCCTATAGGGCTTTTACAATAGATAGGTAAGTGTACATAATCAGAATATATAGATAGTTTAAAAAGACAAAAACAATAACATTTAAACATAATAATGAAATAAAGAGAAAAGAAAATACTTAAAATATAGATACAAAATATAAAGATAAATATAAAATAAAGTAAAAAGCAAGTATGTATATAAAAAGCAGAAGCATAAGAAAAACATAATATAATAGAAATTTAAAAACAAAAAAAGTATAAATGTAGAGTGAAAAGATATAGCATAAGCATTGAAAGTAATATTATAATAAAAAAAAATATATACAAATACAAATCAATTAGAACTAAACAAATGAGAATTAAACAAATCCATTCATTCAATATTAGGGGAATCCCCGATAATATAGTGCGTAGGTGTGTTTGGATACACGGTGCACAGCCAAACCGTAATTTGCGATGTGTTCAGTTATAAATAGTTTGTTTTTAATATTCGTGATGATATTCGGCGAATACGAATATTCGGTAAATATCTATTATTCGGCGAATATGAATATTCGTATTCATTGCATCACTACTAATAATTTATATATTAAGAGAGAATTGAAAATATGTGCAATCTTTTATAGGATCACCCTTGTAATGGCCGACAACTGGACCGACAAAAATGCTAATGGATTCTACCGTTCTGGAAATTTGATGGGGGTTCTAGGAGACAAAAAAGCGGACATCATGGCAGGTGCTTTGCAGTTGATGCTAGACAGACTCGATATCACAGATGTGCTGCACATGACTTATCCATTCAGGTACTACAATTCGGTTCAATACTAATAGCAGGGGCGTGCGGTGAGAACAATAAGCATGACTTATATTTAAACACTGGCTTAAACCTGTCAAAAATGATGGTACTTTTACATGTCGGTTCCTGAGGAATAAGTATGCATTTATCTTATTTGTTAAAAATTTGTTATCGAAAAATATATATTTAATTTCGTCATATTTAATTTCAATATATAAATATTGAGTTTCGGACAGACAGACGGACAAAGAAATTATTATAATTGGGAAATATTGGAAAAAAAAAAGAAATTAAATATCTGCAGAATATTGCCGAAGAAATTATGAAATCTGAATAATCCCAATTATAATAAAGACCATCCATCTGTCCGTCCCCGTTACTTCGTGTAACGTACGTAACTTTTTTATAGTAATTTTTTTTCGATTTTTTTTTTCAAAAATCTTTTTTTTAAAATTATTTTTTAGATTCTTTTTTTAGATTTTTTAAAAACAAAATTAATAAGTACATAAATTATGATATCTGAATAATCCCAATTATAATCTGAACAAACCCAATTATAATAATTTAGTTTATTCAGATTCTGTCTGTCTTTCCGTTCATCCGCGTAACTTCGTATAACGTCCGCAACTTTTTTATAATAGAAAAATAATTTTTTCAAAAATTTTATTTTGGGAAATTATTTTTTCGATTTAAAAAAAATATTTTTTCTAACAATTTTTTTGGACATTTTTTTATTTTAATTAAATATATAAGTGCTGTCCACTATATTATTTTGACAGATACAGCTAGTATGTTAATAATTGCGATTGGAATATTATGAGATATATCTCTTATACCTATCATTTTTTTTTCAAAATACCTGCTTAGGAAAAAGTCATGTTTCTTGTTCAGTAGTTGCGGCTGACTAATAATTAAACAAAACTACATACTAAGCCCACACATATAGTTTTTATTTATAGAATTAGAGATAGCTTTATTCCATTAATTTCCGTCTCAAAAATGATTTCACTTCACTTTACCTAGGTAATGTACTTAAAATGATAAATGACACTTTGTGTACAAAAAATATTATCAATTTACATCATTATTATACATAATGAGTCGATAGTTATAAGATTAGGAATGACCAAGCCAAATAGGCCATTTTTGATGGATAATCTTACACCATGATAATTTAAACCTGTTTTTAAGTTTATTACTGCCATCTGGCGAAAACCTTTGTATGGTTTTTAATCTTGGTATTCGTGAAGCTTGTTAGATGTTGCCGATGCGCTGAAAGACATCCATCTCTTTGTCGTCACAGAACAGGGTCTGTAATCTGCGGTATATCCCTTTAGTTGACAATTCTTGCGGCTGGTTTGTTTCGTTTATCATTACATTCAAATAGTTCTGCATTTCTTGTGCTTTGGCAGTTGTGCTGTGAGAGGTGATATGCTATTTTTTTTTGTTGGTTAAAGAAGTATAACTCCTAAAAAGAATGTTGCTTAATACTTACTCCACTTTAAAAATGTAGAGGTATCATTAGCGGCTGCGAAATCTATGTACACTGTTTCATAAGAAAGAACTACAGATGTCTCTAACCATAGTCAAATCAAATATACGAAAGGTTCCCAGAATTGGAACATATATACAACTTTAAAAAAATTTGATAATGTGTGGATGTTGGACAATGGAATTGGTGAACGCTACATTATGTAGATCACTTAAGCTCATGCAGGTTGTAAGCCCTGGGCCATCGTATAAGAGACTTCCATACACGTTTCTCATTAAAATAGCTTCGCCTTTACGAGACTTCTCTGATTCATTTTAATTAAATTAAACAATGTTTGTATTAATTTTTATTTTTCAGATCAGGATTTATATTTCGGTACTCGGGCAATTTTGGCAACATTCAACTCAATTTCCTCGCACCGTTTGTAGGCATTGTGTGGTACATTATGTTGCTGGTGACCATTATAACCATGATTACCATATGGTTTATTTTTGCTTTCGAAAACAAGTATTTGCCCCAGGAAAATAAAATAAAATGGAGTATTAGTGATACTATTTTATCCGTATTGACTGCATGGTGTCAGATGGGTGAGAAATAAATATTTAATAGTATACGTTCCAACTAGGGAATGCAATCCCGATCCCGCGAGAACTGGGGGCATTTTTGGTTCAGGATTGATCTCGGACACGAGATCAATCCTGAACCAAAAATGATGGATCGGGATTGATCAGCATTTTTCATGTTTTGTATGTTTAATTGTGCATACATGTATGTCTATAGAGCTTTTAGTAAGTACTTAAAACTTATCTTCATGTCACATTCAAATAATGAAAATAGTTTTGAATAATATTTGCTGTATTTTATCAACCTAACATAGTAATAAAAACTATTACTAGTTAGTGGTTTTTACTCTACTACATTGACTGATGCTTGGAAAAACGCTTACAAAAACTTAAATGCAATGATTAATAATGAACATTTTATTAAAATTGCTGATATAAAATGCAAGGCATTGCCGTTAATTGCTATTCAGCTCTATAAACAAACAAAAAACACAAAAGTATTCGGGATCCCGATCCGTAGGGATCCCGCAGGATTGGAAATTCTAATCTCGAGGGATCTCGAAAGAGCAATCCCGACTCGGGATTGCATTCCCTAATTCCAACTGTTAACAATGCACTGTTTTTATTGGTAAAGTAAAGACACGTTCGCGGAAAATGGTGTTGGTTTTCTGACAATGGCTGTTCTAAGAATTTGATACATATTAGTATGTACCTTAAAGTTCACTACAGGAAGTCTACAGTTGTCTTGGATGCTGAGCAAGAGCATTTCTTCAGAAGGAAGGAAGAAGCAGGAGCAGAAAAAGAATGGTGAAAAAAAAACAGACGCTACATATTATGTGCTGCCTTTTACAACAATCAACTGTTTCGGACAGGAATCAGATGCTGGCCCTGAAAACCAAAGCGAGCTCAATAGTTCGACACGATCGACGTGAGACGGTGGCGTCATCACGAAACAATGCCAGTTGTGCATGTTTATGTAAACAGATGAAATAAAAGACTTTATGTGACGCACTGTTTTTGGACTCTATGAATAATTTTAATTATTACAGATTTAAATATTGACGTGTACAATGTAATATTTATGGATTTTTTGTCACATCTTCTATTTTTTAATAAAGAGAGTAAATCGCTTGCAAAGCGATGGATGATGCGCTTCTCGAAGCAATTGGTCGCTCACGGCATTTTTGACTGACGTATGGTCAGTATGGAAATCGAAATATTTTCCAAATATTTCTGGAATTTGACCCGCATGCGAGGCGTGATAAACTCGGTATAGTTTTGAGACTGACATATGGTCAGTATGAAAGTGGAAATATTTTCGAATATTTCTGGATTTTAACCCGCTCACGAGGCGTGATAATTTAGATTTATGAGACTGGTATGGTCAACATAATTCCGAGAACTAGCCATATGGGTGCGCTCGGCTGGTATTCCAAAGACTGAAGTGGGGCGGCGGGCTGCTGACCGCCCCCGTATAGCTTGCTCTTGACTCTGATCTATGGGGACCCAGCCCATAAAATCAGAGTCTTGTTGCACAAGACCGAGTGCTTCGGCCTCCTGGATGTAGACTGGTGGAGGAGCATCATTACTCCGAGATTAAAGAGATATTTTTAGAAATTTTTGACATAGATACTTGTCTAGACATGTTTCATTTTCAGTCAATCAATTATTACATGATGGTAAACTTAATTTACAAAGAAAGGAAGTAAAATAAAAACTTGGTTTTTATGGGTTAGTTTTTTATAATGTGAAAATGTTCCAGGATCAGCAGTACAACCGTCGACGTATGCAAGTCGCCTTGTCTACATAGTATTGTTTCTGAACTCTTTGATTCTGTACAACTTCTACACTTCCAGCATTGTTTCATCCCTCCTGAGTTACAGATCTCAGAAGTTTTCCATTATAAACTTGGCTGATAGCCCAATGCAGTGTGGGTCTGTCGAAGCTGGATATGTTCACAACCTACTCTTTGATGTAAGTCTTAGCTCCAGTCTGCTAACAGTTCTTTTATCTTACTTCAGTCTACTAACTCCTTCATTTTACAGTTCCAGGCTTCACATCACACACAAATTTTAAGGTTCAAAAATACTACTAAAACGCTACGCGACGTGACGTGTCGACACTTGATGCAAATCGTATACATATATAACACGCCACATGATGCTACAACACGCTTTGCTAGTATTATTGATTCGCGAAGGTCGGAAGTGTATTGACGTGGCCATGGATTTACTATTTAAAGACGAGCTGGATTAAGATTTTGAAGAAGATTCTATGCAGATTTCAGGAATATATTTTATACAGAATTAGTTTCTTCCCAAGCATTATTTCTAATACTTATTTCTACATTATTTCTAATGCGGTATTGGCCTGAACTCATATCATGTAACACTGGGTACCGTTTCACATATTCTATTAATTGCTTATCCGACATTTTAAACAAAAACTAACAAAAAAATATCTATAAAACAAGAATGTTTTTGAAAAACTGATGCGTGGTTCCGGGTGTTAACAAGGAAACACACTGCGTGCGATGTGCCGGATGACGTGTATGCCCCCTCTCCCGGCAACACGTCGACCTGGATCGACTGGATGTTATAGACGTATCACTATAACTTGGCATGCGAGGGAGGGCGTCCCTGTCGCGTAACATATGTTGTCAGGGTGTAAATTTATTACAAAATACATAATGTACAGAATGTTCGGTGACCGGTGGCGTATTAAATACAGAAATTTGGTCGGTCAGCACTAAAGAAACCATGCAGTAATGGCGGCCGTTCTATTTGTCCAACTGTCAGATGGTAATATCGGTCCATTATTCGCTTTTCAGCTTCGCAAAACTTTAATACTTCATTGGCAATTGTTCTTGCACCATCCCGGACTGTTTAGGATGTTTTGGACATAATAATTCAGTGTATATTGGTAATCAAGATGTCACAGCTCCCGACCAAATACAAAATTGGACTAAATGATAGGGCGAGAGGTTACCGCCGGGTGCAGGCGGGGCGGGTTTTAGTTCCAAATTCGCCGCACGCCAAGTTCCGTTGGGCAAGCAATATCGCATGGGGTTGCGTTTTATCACATGGCGTATTATCTATTTGTATCTGACCATATTAAATATATGAAATCGATAAGTATTGAGATGAGTGACGTGGCGTGGCGTCGCGTCGCGTTTTAGTAGTATGTTTCAACCGTTAATCTCAATCAATATATTTATATTCTCTCTGTTGATATTATTTACATAAAAGCTCTTTTTTAAAACAATCTCTTTTAAATATTATCTGCCTTAAATACCAATGGAGTAAATCTCTCGAAGAAGCCGAGATCCATTAGAGTTTGTACTGGTGATGATGACGATGAGTCTAATATTTCATATATAAACATATTTCGCTATCTATTTTTAACTTGGCTAGTTATCATTTTCAACACTTATAAAAAATAATAAGTAGGTTTATTACAGGATGCAAAAAATACATATTTTTAAAATAAAAACAAAAATCGAAGCCATTTACTCTCCCTTCGAGTTTGCGTTCCTGTTTCACATTTTTAATTATATTCTGCACAATTAAATAAAAGTGTATAATAACTAGAGATGAAACGGATAGTGATTTGGCCGGATACCGGATACCAGATATCCAGCGAGCCCCTAGGCTGGACATTCGGCAGCCGGAATCATTTTTAGTGTTGAAAAATTAATTTTTAGTGTCTTAGAAATGATCAATTGTGTAGGTACGCAGAATATTTTTTCTTACGAGTGGAAAGCTGACATTTTAAAGTGTAAAATATTAATAAAGTCATAAAATTTTCATTATCTTACTCTACGAGTACCTACAATTTTAAAATACGTTCAACGAGATTGGGCCATTCTAAAAGTTTTTATTTATTTAATTTATAATACAAATACAGTTCTTATATATAACATATCAGATTAAACATTTTTTTTTAAATACTTGGTAGTCATGTAGACCTCATCAGTGAAGATGTCTAAAACTAAATACTCAAAATAGTGTTTCAACGATCAGTATTAAATTTTTTTGACTGCTTAATTTGAATAATGATCTACTACACTACTGCCAAAAAATTTTCTAGCAGAAAGCATGATATATCAGACGTCTAAAACTAAATACTCAAAATAGTGTTTCAACGATCAGTATTAAATTTTTTTGACTGCTTAATTTGAATAATGATCTACTACACTACTGCCAAAAAATTTTCTAGCAGAAAGCATGATATATCTTAGTACTTTCTGTCAGAAAAAAAAGATTAATATGACTTCATGATTTTATTAACTTGAAAACCAGACATCATCAGAAAAAGCCCGACAAAAAATCTTGGAATTTATAAAAATAGCTCACGATGAATCTTCCAACAAGCTTATTGCCATCTACGCTTGCTAAAAGAAACAGATGTGACGAGACTGTCACAGATCAACCAATCAACGGATCAACAGTAACTAGTGAAGCTCGCGACACACTTCGGGATTGTTTCGACGAAGTGGCAAATGAAAATAATAGTAAGTGTCAGGAACAAGAAAAGATCCTAATTGCGAGCGAGATTGACTATTATTTGAAGACAGTTCGAATCGATAGCCACGACCATTATATTTGGGGGTCAGCTAATTCAAAACAGTATCCAAATTTGACAAAGTTTGCCAGAACTTATCTTTCAGCTCCTTGTAGCAGCGCATAGAGCGAAATACTATTGTTTTTAAAGCGGTAAACAAGCGCAATCGCTTACCCGTCAAAATGCAGAGAAATTAGTGTTCATCTATCTTAATTTGCCATTGGTTAATTTTGAATACTAACCAATTTGTTGATTAAATAATTAATAACAATTTTTCTGACTGTCTGTTTTTTTTTTTGCCGATAGTATCTTCCTTTATCAATTTACTGGCGATAATTTTTTGAAATTTTCACAATTGTATGAATATCCGGTATCCGGCCGGATACTGAGGCACTATCCGGTATCCGGCTGGATAGTAAAAATAGGCCGGATACCGGATAGTTACCAGATATCCATTTCATCTCTAATAATAACTCAACATGGCTACTAATTTGAAGGAATAAAACTAATATGTATTAACTTGTTTTATAGATTCCGATGTATCCTAACATGGCCTATTTCAATTCAAAAAAGAAAACAAAGAATTTCTACTACACCATAGATGCAGGCCTGAAAAGGGTTCAAAATGGAGGATTCGCCTTTCACTCTGAGTTCAGCTCGCTGTATAATCTGATTGAAAACTCTTTTGAAGCGACTGAGATATGTGAACTACAGGAAGTGGATACAATTCCTTTAATACAACTGGCAATTCTGGCCATGAAGAATTCACCGTATTCAGAGATGTTTAGAGTGGGGTAAGCTGTAATTGAAAATTTCATCATGGAACAACGTCATATAGTTGGTGCTGGTTATTTTATTAAATTTCGATTCATCTTCACTGCTAGATACAGGCCTCTTCCGTACCCTTCCACCCTTCTTTGTTTTTTGCTTCTTGTAGCCATTCCTTCCCCCCCGCAGGACCTATATCATTGGCCAAGGTCTCCATGGACCCTTGCATACATTTGAGCTTTGGGAGCGTCCATAATAGGCGTGCGAGGGAGGTCGCCACTGTCGCGAAACAGAAGTTGCCAGGTTGTAAATTTATTACACAATACATAATGTACTGAATGTCCGGTGACCCGTGTCAATATAGAGTTGGTCGGGTAACAGCGCGCTCCACGGCGGCCGCTCTATCTGTCAAACTCATGTCAAACTATCAGACGGTAATATCGGTCCATTATTTGCTTTTTCAGCTTCGCAAAACTTTAATACTTCATTGGCAATTGTTCTTGCACCACCCCGGACTGTTTTGGACATAATAATTCGTGTATATTGTATATAATCAAGATGTCACAGCTCCCGAGCAAATACAAAATTGTACTGAAGTACAGGGCGAGGGGTTGCCGCCGGGTGTGGGCGGGGCGGATTTTAGTTCCAATCCTGCCGCACGCCAAGTTATGTTGGGCAGGCTACAGAATGCTACGCTGGGCTACGTGAGGGCATGGGGGGGTCGAGTCGAGCTACATAATTCTTTCATTTATTTTATTTGGCACAATTAAAATGGCACAGAATATGCGATCGATAAATCTGTGTATACCGGTTTGCACATAATCAATAATTTTAAAATAGTTTAGGTAAACGTCCATAACCCACGTGGTTTATGGACTTTTCTACATTTTTCTTTGTGTCATCGTTTCCACTCTATACATCATCACCGGCAATATGCAGATTCGAAGGCTTTTCTTTTTAAACTAATTGGGATCTCTTTGTTTTCAAAAATATGTCTAAGTTTGCCAAAAGCAGCCCAGCTCATTACTATGTTTGATTTTCTTTGTCCATTTTTATTCACCCACTATTTCAATATTATTATTATTAATTGTGATGATTTTGCCCTCTGGAATCAAAATTTTTGTTTTCTCTATGTTCATATCGATCACCAGATTGTAATTTTCAGATTAGTAAAAGCCAGAGAAACCGGGCAGCTGAACCGATTATTGTTGAAATGGAGTTCGAGAAAGCCAATATGCCAGGCCAGCAAAGGTGTCAGTGAGGTCAACATCCACCAGATTGCCTCGCTTTTCTTTATCTTAGTGACTGGTCACCTCATAGCAATTGCAATCTATTTCTTTGAATGTAAAAAAGCACAAAAACTCAAGGATTCAAAATCTTTATATGAAAAATCTTCAAATAAGAAACACTTTGAATACTATAATTAAGACAATATCGATATTTATTTTGTTTTTGTAGCTTGTGTAAATTTTGTAGCTTAATAAAAGAGACAAAACAAAATAATTCAATTTTAGGAATCACGCTAAGTATGTATTTATAAGATAATACTATTATATTATGTTATCTATGGATAATACATAATTTAATATAAAGAGGTAGTGACAGATGTGGATTAAAAAATCAGGATACATGTGTCAAAGTTGAAGAGATGATCCTTGAAGAATGCACGCATTTCAGTGTTTGATTAATGCATCACTTTAAATTTAGGTCCATATTTCATATATTTTATTGGTTTGTTCAATCATTAATTTAGTGTGTTACCATTGCGGGCAAGACCCTCAGAGGCAGAGTACCCAATGAAGAAATTATATAAGACAGAGAAGGAATTTCTGAAGGGACCATATCGAGAGAATGGAGCAAAATTCAACTCTAAATACACTTTTTTTTCATTCACAATTGTTTTTGTCTGATTTTAGATATTTAAATAAATCAACAATTATTAAATTTACAAAATCTTTTATTGTTAAACAATGTATAGTGAAATAAAAATACCCTGTTACACATTAATTGTTTTTAACATGTTTAAATGCTATACATTACTACTTACATATATATAATATAAAATGTATTGTATTGCATCAAAATATGATATTACAATTTTACATAGTATATAATGCATCAATATTTATGTACTGCATTATACAAATAACAAGTGTTTTGTAATGTTTCTGCATTTTTAATTACCAAGGGCCGATTGTTTGACCAGGAGCAAGAGTAATAGTTAAGAAAAAAGGATAGATCCTTGCGTTTTTCACCAATCAAACCCGTTTTCGTAGAAATGTACGCTTTTTGCCTTTGAATTCACAAGGTGGAATCTGTATTATGGATTAAGTGTTTGGATTCTAGTGCCCCTCAATTATATGGTTTTAAAATGGAGGAAAATTAAATTAAGTAATATTTAAAATGGTGGAAAAGTTATTGTTGCAACCCGTTTACTGCAATATTTTATGGTATTATTATGGTAAAGGCTTTTTGAGTATTTGTAAAGAGAATCTTCAGAGATACTTAGATCAGTTAAGGATAGTCACCAATGGCATATACTGACTTTACCTTCCAACAACTAAATATCTTAGCAATGTTGAAATCAACAATGCTGAAATGGGCAAGATATTTTGTTCACGAGGGAATGCCAAGGCAAGGATGAGCAGACAGTGTTCAAAAAGTACATATTCTCTCTTTTCCTCCAGAATAATTCTGATTAGGTGGCCGTCCAAATAATAACTAAGTGTATTAATTAATTTAATTGTATATGAATTTCATTAATTAAATTCTACAGTTTTTGAATATCGGATGATTTAAAAAATGCAGAAACTTCTGGTATACTCAACATATTACAATACGTATAATTTAAATCTAGTTGATAATAAATTATCTCAATACGTTATATAAACAGTGCCTAAGGCCTTAAGTTTATACATTGTCTTTAGTGGATAAGATAAAATAATTTATTATCTATGGAAGACTGAGAGGCTATTAATATAATTTTAATAAATTGGTTACATGCATATAAATAGCTGGTACTAGCTATCAGCACCAAAATAGAGATAAGAAATATGTAACAATGAATAATAGTTTTAAGAATAAAAATGTTTTGATCACAATACGTAAGTCTGTTACACCTACATTGGAACAATTTCTTACCAATAATACGGAATCCACAATATTACTAGTTGTCGTAATGTGTAACCTGATTGATGCAAAGATTTTGATTCTATAGTAAACACGATAACAAAATTAAAGCCAAAATATTTTATACAATCATTAAATTAAAATATAATTAGATTAATACAAATACATACATACTACAAATATGTACATCAACCCTAACCACATAATTTCCTGTACTAATAAATATGTAAATTTTAGTCTTACATATATTGGATACATATTTTTAGTGACAATTTTTTTTGGAAATTATTTAAAAATGTATCAAAAACATGCAAAATACGGGAACTGTAAATGATTTATTTGTTAGTTACGGGTCTTACACAGATGGGGTCGAAATGTCTAAATATAACTACATAAAATATTTTTAAATAAGGAAATGCAAGAGTTTCGGCAAAATATATTTTTCATAAAATATAATATAACTATGTAATAAAGCAGAAGATTTGCTTATGTCAGAAAGCATGTAAATTAACCTAACTTGTACATTCTAATGGTCCAAACTCTATGTGATTAAAGCCTGGATGGCATGCCGCCCGCGGCGGCGATGGTTTCGCCGGTGATGTATCCGGCGTCGTCAGACACAAGGAAGGCCACCACGGCTCCCATCTCCTCTGCCTTGCCCAATCTTCCCAGTGGTACTGTGTTCAGGACCATATCCCGAGCGGTATCGGTAGCAGTCAGCTAAAAATATCACAATTTTGAAATTATACACATAAAAGATAGCAGAATGATCAATTTCATTTTAATATATGTACATAGTTTACTTCAGTCATAAGTTTAATTCAGTCAGAATACAAATGGACACAAATGCAAAGATAGAAAGCGATCACTATAAATTGGCGTGCAAGGGAGGGCGTCCCTGTCGCGTAACAGAAGTTGCCAGGGTGTACATTTATTACACAATACATAATGTACAGAATGTCCGGTGACCGGTGTCATAGCCTTTAACAGAAATTTGGTCGGGCAGCACTAAAGAAACCAAGCCGTAATGGCGGCCGTTCTATGTGTCAAGCTGTCAGTCGGTAATATCGGTCCATTATTTGCTTTTTCAGCTTTGCAAAACTTTAATACTTCATTGGCAATCGTTCTTACACCATCCCGGACTGTTTAGGATGTTTCGGACATAATAATTCAGTGTATATTGGTAATCAAGATGTCACAGCTCCCGAGCAAATACAAAATTGTACTAAATGACAGGGCGAGAGGTTAGCGCCGGGTGCGGGCGGGGCGGGTTTTAGTTCCAAAGTCGCCGCACGCTAAGTTATTGTGGTCAAGCAATAGTAATACTCAATGTGCCCCAAAGCCGAGGAGAAATATGTTGGGGATTTCATTACGTGGACAAATGACAAAAGGGCGGACTGAACGGAGACCTCAGATCAGAATCACATCAGCCAGAAAGGCCTGCTAGATAACATCCGTAGTGGGCAGTGTACCCACAGCGCAAGCATCAGAAAATTTCGGAAGAAACAAATATTCTCAACTAGACTCTGCCGAAGTTGATAGTTTTTCACTTACGGGACTGGAAAATTTAGTAGGGACAATTCCTGGAGCGAGGCAGTTGACTCTGATGTTCTCCGGGGCCAGATCTAAACTGGCTGCCTTTGTCAATCCCAACAGTGCAGTCTTGCTAACGGAGTACGCACCAAGGATCTGAAAAATACACGACTTTATAAAAGTATTCTAAATATTACAGCTATGGGAATTACCCCAGCCACAGTCCTGAGCAGACCATCAACACATACATTGTAAGCAAGGCGCGACCTCCAGTGACGCGTGATACAAGAGGCATATTGTATAGCCGCGACACGCAGTGGACAGCAGGTCAAACCATGGTGCATGTGTCATCCGACAGTCGCCGGAATCCGCAACGTAAACAAAACAGACAGCAAAGTACACGAGCCAATAACACAGGTCGATGCCCGGAGCACCGTCAGCGGTCATCCAATACGCGTACAGCCAGACGTCAAGAGAGTTCTTTGTTCCCAAAACATATCAAAATAGTCAACGCCCAGTACGGGCATTTCAGTCTCTCAACAACCCTGGCATAGGCCGGAGGCCCTGTTCCATCGAAGCTTTATCATTGTCTTTATTATTGTAATTCTATATATGTAACTTGTAATTGTTTTATCGAGTAAATAAATTCATTAAACCTTCTTTATGGTCATGCGTGGTGACCATAAAGCAACTTCCCCTCATTTCCATCAATAACTACAAAACGTGGGTGGAGCCTTGCTTTCCCACATCTGGAAACTAGAACAGACGAAAGAAGAGAACACACACTCCCCCACACCACTTTTTCCGCATTCTTGCAATGCAACACTGTAAAATCTTAAAATTACACCTAATTAATTTAATTTTCCATTATTCAGTACTTACAAATATTATTTCCACATTTTTAAAGTTAAAAAAAATAAGAGTGAATCAGATTACTGAGATCAGAAATGAAAACGTTAACAACCAATGACTCACTTTAAATAAAATAAAAACACACGAAGAGCGCAAAAGGAATAATTGTGCTTACGGGCATGGGTTGGAAGGCAGCGATGGAGGATACAAACACAATGCTGCCACCGCCTCTCTTCCTCAGGAGCGGGACTCCTTCCTTGGCCAGCAGGTATGCGCACTTCACGTTTATCTCGAATATCTTATCCCATGTTGACTCATCTGTCTAAAATAGGTAGGTAAAAAGTTTTAATGTTATTAAAAGAAATTTGGTTTTTAAATAGAACCTGTGACCATCGTGGGTCCGTAATATTAATTGTTTAGTAAGTTAGTTGGTTTATTTGCATAACACATAAAATGCATAAACAATATAATGTTAACATTAGGTACCTATGTAGTTATATTGACTGTTATTATTATTATCATTAAGGCAATCGTCTGAATTTTGAATCTCTGCAATCAATGGATTTTACGTATTTTTGTCACGGGGTGAGGGGTTCCGCGAGTTGCAGCTGCGCTAATGTCTCAAATCCGTGATTTCTAAGTCACGGGCGGCACGTAGATATTGACGAATATATTAAACATTTTTAATTGTCTCTTAAAAAAATTGTTTATTTTCCGCAGGATTTAACTTGTGTTAACAGTTGAGAACGGCTAAAATTACCGCAGATTAATCAATGTTTGTAATATATTGGATTAAGACATATTTTTATAAAAATTATAATATATGTGCAAGAAATTGCATTTAGAAAGAACAAATAAGAAAACAAGAGGCAAAATTAAAATAAAAATTGTTCATATAAAACATTTTCATCAATAATCACGTTAGTTTTGTGGTTGGATATAATTATTAATTAGAAAAACAAACAAACTCGTATAAATAAATTTGACTAATTTAATGTTGGTTTCGCTTTATCGGCCATGCAAGCCGTCAAAATATTTTTGACATTTTTCATAGTTCGACAGAATTATGAAAAAGTGAAGGCGTCCGTCTTGACAAAGATACATTGGCTCGGAAACTGGTTAACGATAAATTAACTAATATGGTTTATACACGTAGATTATGTTATTTTTTTAATTTAATAAAGTAAAACGTCATCGAAATATGTTTCATATATCTTATTATAGTATCCTTATAATAAAAAAAAGCACTTGTGTTATTTTGTTGAGAGCAGGACTTACTCTTAATAATTATAGTCTACAATGCGGTTAACGAATTTGTAGGATTAAAATAAAAACTTTTCAAATTAATACTTTAATTAAAAATAAAATTAATTAGATGATTTTTAATCCATCGAAAAAATATTTTATCACCATTGGGATACGAATTCGGAAATTTTCCTTTCCGGGAAACGGCGAAACCAATTTTGCTGTTTTTCGCCAGTCATCTATGATTATGAAAAATTTGAAAATGAAAATTATGAAAAATACAACGTTCCCTATGCAAACCAAGAAATCTATAAAATATAAAAAAGGAGATTACCTCAAGAACAGGCCCGACGCTTGGATTAACGGCAGCATTCGAAACAATGATATCCAAGCCTCCGAATTTTGATGTTGCCTGGAATTAGCGTGGTGTTTTTAAAATATTGGTTAATTTTTTTTACAAAATATGTAATACAAAAATTGTCGCACCTAGGAAATAAAAATATGTAATAAAAAAATCATTGCACCTTGGAAATACAAGTAACTTACTGTTTCAAAAAGCCGCGTCCGGTCCTCCTTTTTACCGACGTGGCAGACGACGCCTTCAACAATAAGTCCCTGTTTTTTCAGTTTCTCGACGGCCTGATCCACATTTTGTTGTTTTCGACTACTCACTACAACAGATGCTCCTTCATTGGCCAATCTTTCGACAATAGAATAGCCGATGCTGAAAGGAAAGAAAATGGTAGATTGTTAATTTTTCATCTAAAAATGTGGAATGGTAAATAACTTCAAAGAAATCGGCTTAGTGATTAAATTACTAAAAAATTTAATTGAATTGGGAAAATTGGATAGATGATTATAATAAATTATACTAACAAATATAATTTTAAAAAAATTATTGGTGTTGAAAAAAGAAAACTTATCTCCCATAATATTTACATATTCATATACATATAAATATCTACCAAAAATTTATTTAAGACATTAGGGGATAAGGGCAAAATATGGGGTTGTGAGCCAGTTTTATTATTAACACATTTTCTGGTATAATTGAGTGTCCTGATTTCAAAAACGACATAAAATAACCCCGCTCGCAAATAATAAACATGTAATTATAATTTAAAAGATCGTAATTATTCCCTTAATATGTTTGACAGGTCAGCCATTCTATCTGTGCGAAACGCGAGCCGTAGACAACATAATATTTTATTCAAAGATAAAAAGAATTACATAATTTATATTGGAAGCGTAGAAGATTTACTATTTACTTTATTTAAATAAATGTTTTATAAGAAAAATCGTTTATAAATAAAAGGAAAAGGTGATCATACTCATCAAAAATATCATGGTGATCATGGTGCCAAGGCAGTCGTGGGAGCGTTCCACAGGGTTGTGCCCCCGAATACTCGCCTGCTATGGCCCGTCAGGGTTTTACCTCCTTGTGTTATGGTTTGGTGGCAAGGTAGTTGTGGGGGCTAGGGAATGCAAATCCGTTCTATTTTAAAATCCGGATTTTTAAGAACGGATTTTGTTCCAATCCGGATTTTTCAGATTTTATGGATTAAAATAAAAGCACATGGAAATCAAATCAAATGATTTTTTTTAAATTTTTTTATTTAGAATTATTCAAACTATTATAATTAAATACCATAATTATGGTGTTATTCTTATTAAAATAATCAGTCTGTGGCTCGCGTGCTGAGTAACGTTAATAAAATAATCAACAGGTACAAATTAAAAGAATCTAAATAGAACAAAAATAAAGACAAATAGACTCTTTGTCAAATTATTAAACATAAAGAAAGGCTAAATCCAAGATAATGGTCCCATTGCACATACAACGAAAATGATTATTTCACTATATTATTGAATGTGCTAATAACAAAATGAAAGATAATTAACTTTTAAAAAGTAAGTATTAAATAAGATATTACACTTTAAAGTTTCGAAAAATGCACTGAATAGGTTAGGTTATTAGGTTTGCTTTGGTTAGGTTATAAGGTTTGGTTAGGTTAGGTTATGAGGTTTGGTTTGTTTAATTTAGATTACGATTATTTTAGTTAGATTAAATTAACAGGACATTAAATTATACTTATTTTTATTGTATGAATAACGGGACCATATTCTTGGATTATTCCGTTTAACCTGCTGCAAATTCGGTTGCACATAATTCCTGCTGCGGAAAAAGCACGCTCTGATTCAACGCTTGTAACCTCCAGAGCCGATAGACTCGACACTCGCGAGACGCGCGGACAATAAACTCACTCTTTTCAATTTTTTTGTTAAAATTTCTTATTATTCAAATAATTCGGATTCGATTTTCATCCGATTTGGAGGTCTAGTAAAAATGTGCGGATATCCGGATTTTTCGGATTACGGATAGTCTGGATTGCATTTCCTAGTTGGGGCGTTCCACGGGTTTGTGGAACGCTGGTTGTCTATGATTCAAATATTTATCCATAAATGTAAAAATACAGATAAAATGGGTGATCCAGGCCGATCTGTCAAACATATTAAGGGAATAATTATGATATTTTAAATTGTAATTATGTACTTGTTTATTAATTGCGAGCGGGGTTGTTTTATGTCATTTTTGGAATCAGGACACTCAATTAAACCGGAAAATGTGTTAATATTAAAAATAGTTCACAACCACATATTCTGCACTACACCCCCAGAACTGTTATAGGAGTGGTTAATCTCGCGTCAGACAAAACAACCCGTTAATTTAATTTAATTGTAAACATATATCTAGTTACACCTTTGAGAATGACAGAAATGAGTTAACAAAACGTACCCTTCCGTAGACGCTGTAACTATGGCCACTTTTCCCTTCAACCTTTCCCTAGGAATAGAAGCTGCACAGCTCATGTTTCTGAGTGAGAACTGAGGATATGATGAAATTCGAACCAATGCTCGAAACATGATATAATTCGCACGGAGATTTTCAAAAAAACGCGGCGGTTAAAACAGACAAGTGAACCAGGCTTGAGTTTGTCTTGAATTAATTTTAAAACTCAAGTGTGTAATGTTGAACTTTGAACTTTTTTGTGATTAAGACTTGTGACAGAAAATCCATAGAAAAAATTGACAGATGACACCTACAAGCGCGGCTAGATGAAAAGCGTAAACAAATATTTTCTATGTTTAAAGGTTTATCTTATAGCACGACTTGAAAACGTAAAAAGTAAATAAATATTTTCAATTTTTTTCAATTGATAACGACCATAGTATGATTTAAACTTTGGAATTTTATTTTATATAATATCCTACAAATTGTCAAACAATTTTTAAAACTATTATTTTCATATAAATTTATAATAGACTCGATCTAGGTACTAGGTATTGTAAATAAGAGTATAGGATAGTATAGAACGTACAGGAGTAGATTTTTCAAATCCATTTTTCGATCTGAATGTTTGCATAATTTTAAAAAGTGTGGCGGTCAAGTAGATAATAAATATTATTAAAACTTTATCTAGGAATAATAGTAAAAATCCGTTTCATCTTGCTTGCCGATCAACGCCATCTAGTTCTGGAAAGTCAAACTAATTTTCATATTGAAATCGCCAAAAATCGAACACGGCGCGATGACACGAACAAATTAAGGATATATGAGTAGGTATAAACAATTTATTAAGAAGTGTTAATAACTGCTTATGTAATTTAAATTTACAATTTGACGTGACACCCGCTCGCTCACTAGGTATACGCGCTCAAATAATCGACGACTGGAAATGGAAAAAATATTCAAGCTAAATTATCACTGCTTCCGAGATTTGACAAATTATCTTCGAAAAATACTCAATTCATATTACATACATCTATATTAAAAAATAAAAAGTTCTGATGGAGGCGTGTGGAGGGTATTAACCAATCAAAATTGAATTGTTATTAATGTGTGATAAATTCCATTTAAAAAAACTCGTTACATGTGTCAGGCATGTGTACCATACCACCCTTGCATAGAATATTTTTGATGTGTAACATCTTTCCTCTCGCTTTCCTGCAATCTGCGGCAGTGATTTCATGAAAAAGGACGGAAATGCGTAACAGGAAATAAGACGCCGGGGAAGCGTGCGCAATTTCATTTGACCAGTGAGCGCGCGCGATGGAAAAAAATTATCATTTATAAACCAATCAATGTCCAGCAAGTGCCATCACAGCGAAGACGCACACTTCCAACATTCAACGCTTCTGATTTTGTATAAATGTTGCGCGTCTGGTGTCAAGCGTGTGGATGTTGTAACTTTGATATATCGTCGCTGTATATATAATGTATCCTATTTGCTGTTTAGTAGGTACATTCTGAGATGAACGAATCAATTTGTCAATTTTTCATATAAATAATAGAGATATACTAAAAAAAACATTGCCGTTCATCTGGAAAGTCTGCCTAGTAATTATTTAAAATATTTTTTATAAATCTAGTCTGTGCAATTATTTTTAAAAAGTTTTATACGTTTATCTCAGAATGTAGTAAAACGTCACATAAGATTAATTATATACACAGCGACGATATTTTAGCTTATATCTTTGAAACAATCCAATTAATACTTAATTTTTCACACTGATTCTACAAATTTTACACTGCTGCTACAAATTACAAAAACACTAATGTAAACAACAACTATACTTATATACTATATATTTTGGCTTATATCTTCAAAACTATCTAATAAGCACTTAATTATTTTACATTAATTTAAACAATAACTACCCTTAATGATTTACATTCTCAAATTTAATGTAATTTATGTGATTATTTTTAAATATTTATTCAAGGTTTTTATATAATATGTATAGCGGCACACTACCACCATCTATGAAAATAAATAGAAACATATTATTGACCAAACACATTTCTAAATAAAAATGCGTATGTATATATATACGGTACCTATCTAATGCGGCAAAATTGAATAATAAATAAATGCACATACATTTTCATTGCTTGTACCTATTTACTAATTAATAAATATATAGGTATTAGCTTTTTAAATTTTGATGTTAATATTTGATTTTATATCGTAAGATTTTTATTTTAAGCTCAGACGGGCCCTTTTATTTGGTGGGAAACAACCATGACTTATTTAATTCATTGCATGTTAAAGCGCTTCTTTTAAACCGTTTCGTGTCACACATTCTTCATTAAAATTTAAACATAAGAGAATTACATTTATACAAACCGCTTGAATATCTTCATCTCCGAATTTAGACCAGTAATGCCCATACTTGGACTACGTTTGTCATGGTCACACTCTTTATTGCTTGACCACTATAACTTGGCGTGCGGCGACTTTGGAACTAAAACCCGTCCCGCCCGCACCCGGCGGTAACCCCTCGCCCTGTCGTTCAGTACAATTTTGTATTTGCTCGGGAGCTGTGACATCTTGATTACCAATATACACTGAATTATCATGTCCAAAACATCCTAAACAGTCCGGGATGGTGCAAGAACAATTGCCAATGAAGTATTAAAGTTTTGCGAAGCTGAAAAAGCAAATAATGGACCGATATTACCGTCTGACAGTTTGACAGATAGAACAGCCGCCATTACGGCTTGGTTTCTTTAGCCCGACCAAATTTCTGTTAAAGGCTACGACACCGGTCACCGGACATTCTATACATTATGAATTGTGTAATAAATTTACACCCTAGCAACTTCTGTTACGCGACAGGGACGCCCTCCCTCGCACGCCAATTTATAGTGGTCGCATTCTATAATATGATATTACATAGATGTACTATAAATATAGACTAGTCACTAAAAAACAGATTTGAGACATCTAGTTTTTGCTGTCTTCTATTGCGTACTAAATGTACCAGTCAAAAAGAGATGGAAGTTATTTTCATAACCACGTATAAGAAAGGACAATAAAACATAAATTTTAACAACAAATCGACGGCTCCTACGTATAATAATCGTAACCCACAAATCGACGATTTTGAGTTTTTTGTATATACACACGTGTATTTAATTAGGTATATATTTAAT
>JADDOH010008145.1:0-21229 GCA_016648135.1 Agrypnia vestita
AAATATTTGGTGAACTTAACGAAAAATTCTTCCAATATTATCGAATGAATAAAGAATGTTTTTATGAACTTTTAAAACTAGTTGGACCTTCTATCACATATAAAAATACTCCATTCAGAAATGTTTAATGTTTCTATCACTATATTCTTTTGAAGTGATATCATACAATGGTGGTCTTCTTTCAAGTTTCGTAATTAGCATTTCAATATTAAAATCTTCATCTAGATCAGCAGAATTATTGCTTGTAGCCCATTGTTCTTTCACATAAAATATATGGTACAGCGAAACAGCGCGTAGCGCGCGCGGTCATAACTTTAAAAAGATACGTTTTTTTGCCGCTGACCGCCGCGCCGCAAGAGAGTTGTAACATTTCACCGATTTTTCGCCGCTGCGTTATTTTGCCGCTAAGTGCGCGCACTACGATTCAAAAGCCTTTGTTACAACACTGCGGTGCGACATTATGCCGCAGCGTTTTTTCGTCGCGCGGCAAAAAACGCTAGTGCGCGCGTACCCCTAAACAGCCTTACCCTGTGCGCGCGGCCACCGGCCAGTTGGGGATGTTTTATGACTTTTATTACTATCATATAGATGATCAGAGGCCTGTGAGCGGTCATTTCCGTCAGCGCAGGTATAAAAACACTAGCAAATGGTGAGAAAATGTTAACATTTACACAAATGACTTGTGTCAAATTTCATAATTTTGTCTGAAATTTTTTTCGTATTTGGAATTAGCCATTTTTTCGAATTATAGGAAGCATTTTGTATGAAAATTCATTTGAAGGGGATAAAATATCATTAAATTTTTCGAATTATACCGAATTTCGAATTATAGTTGTTTGTATTAACGAGCTTTTACTGTATAAGAATTCAATCAATGAAAAAATCAATTATCAAATATATGTAAAAACTAAATTCACGTGTGGTAGGGTGCTTCTTAATTGGCCCATTTTTTTACTATTATTACACGCGGCACCCTTTATTTCGATTCTAAGACCTAAAACACTGTTTTAATTATTTTTTTGTATTTTTTACCTTATTTTACGTTAACAACAAATAATATATTTTTTATTTTTAATATTTTCTTTTTTACTTAGAAAGCTACAATTACAATAAGAAATGCAGAGTAAAAGAAGGTATTGACTTTTTCGTTTGTGGTGATCAATTTGCTATATTCTTCATTTAATGCAACTCCTCACTCTGCAATATTGTTCACAGCTTGTATTGAACACACTATGTTCCTGGCAGGTTTGTAGTCTTCATCTTTTTTCCAGAGATAAGCTTATTTTTTTAAAAAGGCTGACAAAATTCCTAAGATATTAAAAAAATCTTAAAGAGGAGATACAGGAGAAAAGAAAAGGAAAGTTCTGTCAATATGTAAACGATTTTCATATTCGTTTATCCAAAACAAGTATGGGAATCATTTAATAATAAAAGAATATTGACATCATCCGATGAAATCATATCACATTTCTTTTGCTCTCCTATAAAGTCCTGTGACTCCGTTTTGGCTCTCTACCCTCGATATAATTTAATGCGTCTATAAATGTTTTAACAATTATGAAAACCACAAACATGTGTGCAATAAACTCACCAAATCCCCAACTATCTTGAGAATGTCATCCCTGGCTGCCAGGGCATCCTTCTCCAGTCCCTGAATGGTGATGGTGCCTTCCTCGGGGTCGCCCTTCTTGGGCAAGTTGATTTGGACATCATGCGCAAAGCGGATCTTGTTTATGACGGAGCCACCGCGTCCGATGACTACTGGATGGTACTCTGGGTCCACCTCCATCTTCAACTCGAACGTCTTTAGTCTCTTCTCCTCGAGGGCTATCTTAGCCTTCTCTACGCTGGCGGGCGTTCCTGTCACCTGGTAGTCCACAAATAAAATACACAAATTGGTGGATTTGCTGTTTACACTGTAGATTATTGTTCAAGATGATAGATTTATTATAGTAAATAAATAATGTTAGCCTTTTTATCTCTATGTGAGTTTAATAATATTTTATATTTTTTTCATTATCTTTTCACAATCTCTCATCAAAATTATTCAATTTAGAATTTATCAAGTTCACAAATTGTTTTCGTTCTTAATGCCAAAAATGATGAAGAAGGTAAAAGATGCTTCGATCGAACTTCACAATATTATTTCTCAATAGTTTTTAAATTTTATTTACACATAACAACTCTCGGCTAAAAAATTTCTCAGCATACCTTAATGATGTCAAGCTTCTGGTCAGGTGGAGAGAGCATCACATGGACGTCGTACTTGTCCTGGAACTCTCGCACATCACGCCCCTTCTGTCCCAGCAGGTGGCGGTGCATGTCGTGTGGCATCTCCACTTCAATAGTCACCGGTACCTGAGGATTATAAGTCTGGTTTGATTCACACATTTCACGAGAATCGTATTCGCAAAGCAAAAACTGCTAAATACCAATAAAAGCTGATCACTGAATGGATCTGGTCTGAGTCGCTACAAATGAAGGAGTAGTTCTCCTTAATCAACAAGATCCTTGTTGGATTTAAAGGGGACACTTCCCATTATCACACTAGTCACAAAAAAGGCAAAAAAACAACTGAGATGTTTCGCCTTTCAAGCCTTAATTGATTCTGACTACCAAACAATCCGATTCTGACTGACTACCCATAACTCTTACGACTCCGCAAATCGTTTGAGTGACGTTCAATAGATGGTCTAACATATCATATAGTGTGTTAAATTTTAGAACGCATAACTACATACTAGCAATACCGCTTCTGTCCGATATGGACAAAATAATTTAAATAAAAATGAGACCTACAAATCCTTTTTGACTAAAAGTACTGGAAATAATTGCTTACTATGTTTGAGAGAAGATCATAAACATTTGTACGAATGTCCAAAGTACAAAGGTATGCTGATCAACGAACGCTTTAATTCCATAAATACCAAAAATGGTTGCATCAATTGTTTAAGTTACTCGCACATCACAAAAAATTGCAAATCATAGTATAATTGCAAAAAATGCAATAAGCGTCATAATACGCTGCTTCAATTAAAGATAATAATACTAAGATAATAATAATAAAACTGACCTGATCGAGTAGGGCCTGCTTTGCAGCAATACAGTTTTCTTCGCGGCCGTGGATGCGAATAATGTCCTGCGGTCGGGGGCCCTCCTCCTCCAGACGTTCTACGGCAGCACCTTCCGCTTCACGCTCTCCGTTGACTGCCCCGTTGAGTTGGGGCTGCTCGCGCTCTGGGAATTTAATCTGCACCTCGTGATCTCGTGAAATGGCCTGCACCTTCAGGCCCTTAGCGCCCATTACGTTGCGGTGGTATGTCTGCGGAATCACGCATTCGATAGTCACCTGAAAACATTAATCAAATTAATATTATAAATATTGACATAACACACTCACCGTAAGTGATGGTATTTTGACTGAGGACACAATAATTAAAATAACAGTTTGTACACCACTATTCACCTACTACTGATATAAAAGTAATCCACAACTGTCAAATGTTGGAAAATTAATTTTATTATGATTTGTATTAAGGCCCGAATTCAGAGACAATACTTCGATCATTTAAAGTTTAAGGTATGCCTTATAAGCGCAATTTTCAGTATAAAATAACACTTTTAAGGTGTACCTTAACCTTTAAATCGTCTAAATGTTGACTCTGAATTAATGTAACAATATATAAAATACTTTGAAACAGAAATAAAATTAAAAAATTATATTAATATTTTAAATAGACAGAGTAAGTAATATGAAATTGAGGGAGTCAAAATGAAGAATAAAAAAAAAAGATTTTCGAATTAGAGAAGTAGAATTGAATAGGACCCTTCCAAAACATCAATATTACACTACTACAGTAGAACCTCATTAATTCGAAATTCAACAGACCCAAAAAAAAAATTATGCAGAACCCCGTTAATTTGAAATTCGAGGTATAAACATTTTTTAAATCGCGATGCGATCGTGAAATTCGCCGAAAATCGTGAAAGTAATGAAAAAAAAGCCATTCATTTTGTGAAAAACATCTGTATTTTTGCATATTTCAAGAAATCGTTTAGAAAATGCAATACGGTAAAACTGCAGTTTTACACTTCTTCAGGGGACAGCAAAAAACGGGGTAAATGAGGAAAACGTAAAGGTTACAAATGAAAATTGTATAGAAAAATGGGCTTTTGATGAAAATAAAAATAATTAATACTTTGATTTTCAAAAATGTACACGTTGCCAAAAAAATGTAAGGTAACCCTATTTATAACCCTAACCAAGATACTCAGCTTGACCGTGATTTGGAGTCTTCTTCAGGATGATACCACCCACAAAAAAATTCTTGTGGACATTGACCATTCTGTCAATATCTTAACATTGTTTTTTCAATCATCTTCTTATAATCAATTGTAATTTTTGTCGCGATGTTTTTAGGGTAAATTGTGAAGAATATTAACAATTAAACGGCTAACATAATATCAAAAATATAAATACGAAGTAAACAATAACTGTCAAACAACGCAAATACGTGGCGTGGCAGCCATTGCTATTTTCGCGCTGGTGAATAGCCGATGGTAAAGGGAGAACAGTTACTAAAAAGGGTCATTAGTTAAACGTTGAAAATATTTACATTCATTTGCCTTCTTTTACGTTAGATGTTTTTCTTATTTTGAGAAATCATTTTGAAAACGCCACATTTATTATGCTAATACAAAGATCGCGACATTTCTATTACTAAAGTACCCGATTTTGGCATAATTGTTGTTTTTACTTGCGAAAAAAATCTAAATATTTTTTCAAATTTCAAAAAATTTTTGAATTACACAAACTAAAATGTATTGATTTATGGCGCAAGGGGCTAAAAAATATTTCGAATTATGAATTATCAGGTTTTTCGGATTATCGGGGTTAATCTACTATGAAATTCACATTTTGGGACTTGCAAGTTTTAAAAATATCGAATTATGGCAAATTTCGAATCGTATACCGAATTTCAAAAAAAAGTTCTTTGTATTAATGAGCTCTTTCTGCAGTTTGTTAGTAATAGTTAGTGCATTGGTTAACAAATGTTTTTTTAATTCAAAGGGATGAGTAGTGCTGATAGAAGCTCCAACAGCTTATTGAACTTATTATTACTAAACAGTAATCACTACATATGAATAAGCTTAGCAACGCTCGGGTTTAGTAATCACTTTACAAACCAGAAACAGATGTCTGGTTCTGTAACCATTGAGCCAATCTCGTATAAAATTTAAGAAAATAATCTTTTCACAAAATGTGTACCTGTGCTTCTAGGTCGGCCACGATCTCGGTGATGCGTTGGATGGCCACAGCGATGCAGTCGCGGGGTCCCTTAAGCACCACCCTGTCGGAGGCCACTCCGTGGCGGGGGAAGGATATTTGTACTCCACCACACTCCTCAGAGATGCGACTCAGCACCTCACCCCGTTTGGCCACAAAGTGTCGGTGGTAACGTGCCGGTACCTCCGTCTCTCCCTCCACAATGTTGTCTATGTCTCGGATGCTCGCCTCTAGCCGCGTACGGACTTCCTCAACAGCCTCTTGCCGACCTGCAAACATTCAATATTTACAATCCTAGCAGTTAATTTAAGAGAAAACTTTGCTCCTTCTAGTTAGTTTTCTGGGATATTCTGCCATGTGTATATAACTTTTCTAGAAGACTTTGAACGGCTGTAAAAACCTGAGAACAATTTTAAAAGTTTGTGAGTAAGTAGTAATACTATAAAATATAGAAGAACCAAAGGGTTGAACACACACCCCCGAAATTTTTTGAATTTAATATGGCCGTGTAAATTTTGAAATTATTTAGACTTATGTTCTAATAATTTAAAAAAACATGAGGAGCAATGTGGACGGATGCTATATCCATCAACTAGGCACTTTAACCAATAAAATTTGCCCCTGTCCCAAACGCCACATTAGACATTACAATTTAACACAAATGTCTTACCGATTATAGTGATGGCTTCTTTGTCAGCATCATGCTCTCCCGGAAAGATGATCCTCGCTCCGGTTTGCTCACGCAGCTTGCGGATGTTGGAACCATTCTTTCCAATGAGGAACTTATGATGCTGCGGGTTGGCTCGAACTTCGCAGGAGAAGGAAGAGAGCTGTCTTTCACTAGCCAGCTCCAGGAGCTGTTTCTTTGCTCGCTCTACCTCCTCAGCCGGGCCACGAATCGTCACTTTATCGCTCTTGCTGTCAGCTTGAGGGAATTTGATCTGAACACCCCCGCACTCCTCCATTATAGAGTGCACCAGCTTGCCTCTCGTTCCGATCAGGGAGTTGTAAAACTTGGGGGCTATTGTCACTTCCTCAGAAACCACATTGGCGAGTTCGTCATTTATCTTCTGGATTCTCTTGATGGCATCTTCTACATTCTCTCGCTTGCCTGTGACAGTTATAAACTCGTTGGTATCTCCTTCTGCAGGCAGATCGATCTTGGTTTGAGTCTCATCACGGATCTTTTTTATGTTTGCACCTCCCTTGCCGATAACAAATTTATGGAATTGTTTGAAAATTGGCACCTCTTGGACATATGACAACGCTGTCAAATCCTTAACGACTTTGAGGAGGTACTTGTGACACTGCTCGACCTCTTCGTGCGGGCCCTTTAGCTTGACGATGTCACGCTTCTCATTGGGGTTAGGGACAAATATCTGAACCTGATTGTTGAACCTTTCTTTAATTTCTTTAATGTTATCGCCTTTAGAACCAATCAGACTCCTAAAGTACTTGTGGTCTATGATGACATCTTTTTCCTTTTCGTTTTCCAATTTGTTAATCATTTCTTTTAGTGCTTTTTCCACAGCGGCAACTCCTTCACGCGGTCCCTCTATTCTGATATTTTCACCCACATTAATGGTCACTTGGTGTTCATCTTTCAATCGGTTGACTGGAAGAGAAAATACATATTTTAATATGGACTCAATATGACAACGCGAAGCTTTATAAACAAATTAAACTTCTAAAATTACCGTTAGCTCCGGCTTTTCCAACAATGTACTTGGTAAGCTTAGGATCCAAATGAAATTCTACAAAAGTGAGAGTTTCTTGGAGGGTCCGGACCACAGAGTCCAGCTCTGCCTGAGCTCTTTCCACTTCCTCGGGAGGGCCTTCAATTTTAATTTTGTCATCTCCTTCTGGGAATTCTAAGTGGACCTACAAATAACGATAAGGAAATTTTATTTAATTACCTTTTTTGCATAGAAATATTTTGAGTATATTATATACGGCAACATTTCGATACTAAATATGACTGTATACACATTACCAACATATTTAAGGGAACAAAATTCAAACATCATCGTACAACCTAAAATGGGTGGTGACGGCCAGCAAAATTCTGTTCCACCAGTTTCTATCTAATGTGGCTCTTTGCTAGTGAAGTTTACTGCGACATTATCCTGCCAGTGCAGTTTTCGTTTTCTCCTACACCCCTCTGGTTGCCACGCAAATCCTTATTTGCTGGTTCCTATCTTCCATAATGTTGTACATACACGATTTAACCAGCATAGCTTACCATCTACTGATCGGAGCTCTATACGCTGATGTAAGTGCATAGAGCTCTTTGTGTTAACGGCCACGCATACTTCTTGTTTTGATCTTCGTTAACATTGTTTTTTTATTTTCCCTGAATAGCACAAGCATGTGAACCTTTCTCCACAGCGCCAGTATGTATGTACGCACCAATAGTTACACTTGCAAAAAAACAGAAAAAGAGGGAGCAACATATTTACCTTGGGGAAATCTTGGGTGATTTTCTTGATATTGGCTCCTTTTTTTCCGATAATGTACTTGTAGATCCAGGCGGGTGCGATTACGTTAGAAGTGCATCGGGAGTTGGCTTTCTCGTAAACCTTTGAGAGAGCTGCAACACAATATTATCCACAGTTGCAGTATATTGATGCAATATTTACCATTTAATAATAAAATAAATGAATTATTATGCAACAAGCTGCAACCCATCAAAAATAACGACATTGGTTTGTGTCTTTGGTAAGCCCTGGTATGGTAGGATTTTTGGCAGGGCACAAAGTGGCGCATATGTGTACAGCCGCTTTGAACTGTGAACGCCTCTACAATCATTTATTATGCACAATATTATCAGAAATTTTTATTTTTCGTTTTCGCTATTACCATCAACTGAACATTTACATTGATTGCATTGTGTACGGCATTTTCCAAGACTAGAACTACCGGCGCGGCGTTTTCGCAGCATTTTCTCACCAAAATTATTATACGAGATTCTCATTGTGAGTGGAATAGCCGGATTAAATAAATACAGAACTAAATAAGGGAAAATAAATTATATTTTTACGAGATTCATGTTTTACTGCACACGTTTTACGGCATACGTACGCAATTTATGTGAGTACTCATTTTAGAAAAAAAGTGTCCGATTCCTCAGGGACATTTGTTTACATAACTTCCTTTGTTTGCTGAATGTCTTATTACGTAGAATCCATATAAACCGACAATGGGGTCTTATTCAAAATCATTTGCGATCTTTTTTAAGGCCGCGGTACTTTTTTTTGCTATTGCGCACAATATACTATTAGGAATCTTTTTCGTTATATGTGGGAATTCATTATGATGAAATTTTTATTTTTCGGTCCCTTGGATTTCACAATACGAGGTTTTACTGATTTTTTGATTATGTTTAATTCATTGGTAAGAGATATATAAAATATGTGTTCTAACTTATAAAACAGTTTATAAAACACAAACTAATTTGCCCTGTAAACAATTTTTAAGCCCATTGATATCAACAATTCATATGAAAAAAATAATCTGATTGTTTACCCAGTCCTAGTTTGTCGTGAGGTCCTCGGAGGTTGATGGTTCCGGTGGCAGAGTCCGGGGGTGGCATCTCAATAGAGACTCCGGTCTCCTTCAGGATCTCCTGGATGGTGGAGCCGCGGTGGCCGATCACATACTTGTGCTGAGACTTGGGCACCTCAACGCTCACCACCGTGCAACGCTTTTCCTGCAGAGAAATATTAACGCTCAAATGGTAGCAATGTTTTAAAATGTAGTGTGTAACAGAGTTAGTCCACAATACAGTTAGATTCCCGCCTAAAATCATCATGATCGTAGAACAATGACAGATGTGCAAAAAATTCCATATTAAATTTTTTGGTTCGTTAAAAAGTAAAAAAAAAGGAGCCATCTAATGGTATATACAAAGTGTATTTTTTCTCATCAATTTAAACATCGTTATACAAAGTCGGTATAACGACGGTTCTGATTTGCGATCGTAGAACAACGCAGCATGTGTAAAAACGTCGTTGTACTGCGCCGACTATATTTGAGGTTTGAAAGGTGGGAAATATTTTAATGTGAACGCACAATCGTGTCGATCTGGGCTAAAGGGATTAAGAGAATAAGGCATGATATGACACAATTGTATTTAGCAAAATTAATTATATTGTACCATCTCTCTATGGATGGCCTCGATCTTAGCCTTGGCGGCCATCACGCCCTCCTTCTCTCCAGCGATGACAATCTCGTCCTTCATGACGGAGGCGGGCGGGATGTTGATACGGGCCCCGGTCTCGGCAATCATAGCTGTCACGTTCTCATTGTACGCACCAAAGATGAAAGGGTGGTAGATTTTAGGCACGCTGACACGCTCAAACGCCTTCCGGGACTACAATGAAACAAAGCACACATATTAATAAATCTATATGTTTGAAAAAATCTTAACGGACATTGCAGCATTAACCTAATCCGTAAACAAGGTGGCAAAAAATAATTAACTATTTTAGTAATTAGCTATCCTTTATACCTGTTCATCAGAAGTGACTCGGATCTCATGTTCAGCGACCTCAATGCCCTCCTTGGTTCCAGTGATGGTGATCACATCACTGCTGGAGTCGATACCTGGCACGTTGATCTTAGTAGCCGTGGTGCGCTCCAGGTCCTTCAGACGTTGGCCCTGCTTGCCAAGAATCCAGCGGTGGTGTTCCTTGGGGATGCTGATTTGTTTGCTAGCCTGCAACATACCGTAATGAAATAATTCAGAATGGAAGAAAAATAATAAATCGGGAGTCAAATTTGAGTTAAGGTTTTAGCAGATATCTAGCAATTCCGTATCCAGGTATATTAGTAATGCACAAAATAATGTAAAGTTTCTATGAGAAATGCCATGACACCTATCAAACGACAAAATTGACAAAGTGTATAATGTTATATGATGGTGGTAAAAACACAATTGTTTTATTGCTATCCTGAGAATAAGGGGGAGTTTAAAATAATACGCCAAAAGTACCATTAAGATGTTTCTTTATTATCATCTTGATAAAAATCGCAGAAAAATATCCAAGGAATTCAAGTTTGTACATTAGTCACTGTGTTGGGAAAATTAAGTATGCAGTAATCCCCGACTTAGCCAACTCAGAGCTATGCGGTTCTCGATTTTTTCATTTGGCAATACTGCCACCCCCATAACTCACTCATATATTTTTAAAATATTTTATATCTATATGTATATTAATTAACATGTATAAAGAACCGCAATTGTATTAAATATATTTCTTAAAAACTAGTGCTTTTGTTAGTCCTTGATTCCAATCAAACAAAATTTATGTGTATTTATATGTTGTACCCCGACTTACTCGAATTCGACGAGCAATAATTGACGGTCCCACCTGCTGCATAACTTCGGGGAATTACTGTATAAGCATTTAAGTATAGATTTTAATTATACGCTAAGATATTTCTGGATGTGAAGATTTTAATTGTATACTAGATCTTCGTCCACCCATATTCACAAAGGGCAAAGAAAAGTCTTTAAAGAAAAGTACATTTTCATCTAAATAGGGGAAGGGAGGTGGTAAAACTGCGCGGTAATATTTACGCAAGTAAATGAAATACATAATAGGTTTATATTAACTTTGACATCCGTACGACCGTATTCTAAAAATAGCAACATTGCTAATTCTGTATCTTCTCAATTATTGTATAACTAATGCTGTCAATGTTGACGTTTTAAGTTTGACAGGTTTGAAATTAATGAAGTCAATCAATCGGGAAGCTCTAAAATGTAAACAAACAAATTAAGACCCCGTGGCAAGAAGTTGTTAACTAACATCCAAGTCATTTTGAGATAATTAGACATTTGCATTGAATTCACTTTGAAAAATATGTTTTATTGCTAATTTAAGATTAATTTTTATTGATTTATGTCACTAAAATATCAAAAAAGTATTTACAAAGTTAAAAAAATGCATTTATGCACAAAAAAATAAAAATATACTAATTTTCTCTAAAAAATGTAGTTAACAACAATTTTTTCGCCTCTGCAACTCATTTTTAATAGAATAACATCTTTTTAAAAGTGGTAAAACATGAACATCTTACAACCCTTTAAATGCTATCCGTCTTTACCATCCATTATCCAAATTTATAAAATACCTGGCATCTTAATTAATAATACAAAACACGATATGTACCATTTAAAATTATTGAAAAATAATATATTAGTACATATTATAATAGTCTTCAAATAAAAACAAATAAATGACAGTACTGCCAGAGTAAAATTTATGTTAACCATAATAATAATTGGATAATTTGTATAGCGCCCTTTTTGCGAATACTCACCTCAAGGGCCATAAATATTCCAATCAAATTAACCCCCCCTGGGCCGCGTCGCATATATGCGACAGGCACAAAATAAATTATTTATCGACGGCCGCGTATCGAATTTGAAAAACGTAATTTTTTCCCAATAGAGAAATCCTGTTGTGACCTGTCGTTCCATTTTCAACTCAAAAACATCACGGATTATATTTTAAATCAACAATCAAAACAGAAGTTTTTCTGCCGTCAAAATAGTATAGAATTGTTATAGATGGCGCCCCGATCGCGTGTTGTGCAATCGAAATTCAAATATTCCATCGTCAAGGTCACGCGCAATGTGCGCGGAAAATACGATTTATTTTTTTCGATTTTCGATTTATTTGTACACGTATATACAAATATATACGATATGTTTTGCGATATTTGTCAGTTTTTGTTGGTTTATGATTCAATTGAATACTAATAGTGATTTATTAACAAAAATACACGCAATTTTGTTGCGTTTATTTGAAATATGTGTGTGTGTGAAAGTGTATCATATTTATGTGTTATGAGTGCGATGTCCCGTCGTGTGCCGTGCCGTGCAACAAAATATATCACACAGAAGAAGATTATTATTATTAATAGTAGTGTTGTCTCTAATAAACAAATAAAAAATTATTATTATTTTTCAGAAAATGTTGCGCTGGCAACATTATGGAAATTCAAAAAAAGATTATTTTTTTTACTTAAATGATAAAAAAATCATTGCATTTCGACACTTATGATAAAATAATATTAATGTGTGTGTGTTTTTTTTTAATATACGCATGTTTTCAATGGTTTTTTCGTAAAAAGAAAAATCACAAAAAATTCAAAAAATTTACGGCCCTCAACAAGTTAAAAGGCAAGAACGTCTTAATTTCAGAATGATGGCATGAACATGTTATTATTAAAGATAACATGTTCTTCCCGTTAGTAACTGATTCGGTTTTTATGAAAAAGTGTAGTTAACATGTTCATCCCTATGATTTGAACATGTTCTAACTACTTTTAAGTTCTGAACTTATTTCCAATGGAAAGAGCGTACAATATTTAGTTTAGATGGCTTATTAACTAATTTTTGACAAAAATGTTAGTTAACAACTTCTTGTCATGGGGTCTTCAAATGTCATTTGCAAATTGTGAATAACTAAGCTTTCTGATTGAATTCATTAATTTTAAACCTGCTAAATTTAAAATGTCAACATTGACAGCATTACAATGTTATACAATAAAGCCATGTATTCATTAGGGGAAAAATAGAGTGCATAGAGTCTACGTGACGTTGCAACGTCGTGCACTGTTCTACGACGTCGCGCACAACATAGCGCAGCATTTCTAGGTGCCGTAGCAACGTTGCCATGCGCACAGTACCCGAGCGAGCTCACTGGAACATTACGTGGAGCGTCAGTACCACGTGGTATGTTTACAAGTGAATACGCATGCGCTGTATCTGTCAAGATGACAATGTGGGAAAACTAAATTGTTCTCGAACTCATCGATCGAAGATCGCATAGAATGTCCGTCCTTCTTTCTCTTTGCAGTAAATAATTTCGCATTCTCCTCTTTTTTCTCCTCTTACGTTTCGATAAACTCATTACGCAGAAACGCAGCTGTCATCATAACCTCATAGGGCGACATTTCCGCGACGTGTGGAAAACAATAATTATTTGCAAAAAGGACCTTGTTTTTAATAATATTCAATTTACTACAGTAAAACCTCGTTAATTTGAAATTGCGACCCAAAAAAACATTACGAATTGCGCGGAACCCCGTTTTCGCCAAATGAGATACCGCAGCTGTCATCATAACCTCATCGGGTGACATTTCCGCGACAAGATATGAGAGTCCCGGTGTGTAAACGTCAAATGACCGCATCATCGTCCCCGAAACATGAGCGTAGATGTTGATGCGACATGCCGAGCGGAATGTTTCGCGATTTGTCCCCTAGTGAATACATGGCTTTAGGTGGGTCGCAGTCACAACATTGCGCAACGTCCGGGTCGTTTCGTGTTTATTATAGAAAACGTAGTGCAACCAGATGTCAATGCAATTTTCACTCATTTAACAGAGTTGAAAAATAACTTTAACGCCAACTTCGAAGAGGGGATGAAAAAGTTTGACAGGATAAACTAGATTTGTAATCCATTTCAAGACAAAATACCAAATGAAATATCAACAAAGGCAAGTGAAGAGCTTATTAATTTATTAGAATAAAGGTCGCTGAAAAAAACATTTAATCGCAAGCAATAAGCAAAATTGTAGCTTTCAGTTAGTGACATTTATCCCAGCTTATCTGGCCAAGCCATGAAAGTCCTCCTCCCCTTCACTACCTCATGTGAAGTGGGATTTTTGCCATTGTTTATATTAAGACTAAATACAGAAATAAATTGGACGCATCGAATTCACTGCGACTAAAAGTGACTAAAATTGAAGTCGACGCTAATGCTGTCATGACAAGAAATAGGCAACAAATGCATCCATGCCATTAAAATATCACATATTAATATTTTTTGTAATTAAAAATTTCGATTGTATTTGGACGTTTGTCTTTTTTTCTTGGTGACAATATGTATTGGGAAAATGTGAGGCAGGAAGTGATTCCTAAAAATTGAATTTTTTTTTTGGTGGGTCGCGGCCCTGTGAATTTTGGGAACCACTGCATTAATGTAGTCAGGTAAAAAAAACTTCTGCACGTAGAAAATGATAAGCCCAACAATTCGTGTTATATGTTGCTATGCCAGCATTAGAAAAAATTGGTGATCAAGCACTTACAAGAGAGAATGTTTCATTGAACTATCAGCAGAAAAAACAATAATGCTTCTGTGCTGCAGTCTCTGAGACTACCACTAACTAGTATGTGATAACGCTATTTGGCTTTGAAAGATAGACAATCTGGTTTGATAGTCTATCTGCAATCTATATGATAATATCACTGTAGAATTTTTAAATACAAAATATCATAAAGTTATATTATAGATGTCTCACAGAAACAAAATAATATTTTTTATGGGAAAGTTAGTATGGAAGTCTGTGGGTGTTCATTGGGCTTATATATTTAAATTTTACAATCTGTTTCGTATATATATATGCATATAAAGGATATTGCTAAAAAATTCCAATCATAAAAATAGATATCTCATTAGTGACATGTGGTTAATTAAGGGGAATTGAAAAACTTTGGTTGTAAAATTTAAACATATACAACTTCCAAAAATTCGATAGACGTGGTATTCTATCATGGATGGAAATGGTGAACATTACATTGTGTAAAGTGATCACTTGAGCCAGCCGTAAGCCCTATGAACAACCAGACTTCCATACCTAGTTTCCCATAAAAAAAATATAATTTTGTCTCTGTGAGATATTTATAATATAACTTGATTAATGATGTCCCTGTGACAAAATCGGGTACTGTGTTCTGAAAAATTTGGACAAACTCAAAATATTCTACAAAATATCATGTTCAGAATTGTAAGCAAAATATCTGACAAATAGTGAACGGAAAAGCACACCTTGATGCTCGAACCAAACTGCCCGCTAACATTGGATAAATAATGTTGGATTACATTTCATATTTGACTTCATAAACTAAACAATAATTTACTTTATTCAGCTGATTTCGTTAGATTATCGTTGTTTACACTAAAATAAACCTTGAAATGCCACCAACAGTTATCTGACAAATTCAACAAATATTCCATTCTAAGACAACTGTTCATGCAATCAAATATCAAATATTTATAATGAAATATGTTCTGCCTTTTATACAACTGATTAAATATATGTATCCCAATCAGATGACAAGCAGGGCATATATTTATTTTATGGATATCAAAATATAATTGGGCATTTGAAGCTGAGGTGGCAATTTTTAATCAGAACAAATAATCATTATCCAAGTATAAATATTCACAAATAAGATTAAAGGTCAACAATTTTCAATACTGTCCATTGTATTGCATTTTACAATCAATGGAATTAACTAATGCTTGAATTTTAATAACCAAAATCTTATCATTTTTATAATCTGGTAATCCAAGTGTGGAAGTACGATAATAAACACGATTATGTTATAATTCTAAAAGGTAACAAATCTCACTTGGGTCTGGAAGTTAGCGAGGATGCGTTTGCGAGCATCCAGCACTGCGGTCTTCTTGCCGGTGACCACAAAGGTCAGGCTCTGGTCCCGGGAGCTGGAAATCTCAATGTACGCCCCGGTGTCGCGGGTGATGTTCTGGCACGTGCGTACAGACTCGCCCTCACCAAACTTGTCGGAATGATCCTGCTTGCGCTCCGCGAATGGAACAATGAACACCTAAACCCAAAATAATTCAAATAAAGCACATCACTCAAAAACTGATTAGTTTTCATTGGAAACTGTTTGCAATTACAAACATACATACTTGCAGGCAAAATTTGTTGATCAAACCAGCGTACATTTATTGAAATCAATGACTCCACATCATTGGAGAGTAACTTTCCCTCAGTTCACCAGATTAGGGTTATGAACAAGCAAAATTACAGTGTGCAATTGTTTCTTTCATCATGACCATGTAGGATCCTATGAACGAGAACAATAACGTACACTTCTTATTGCATAACTATATTTGTTTCAAGGATTATTCAGACAACAAGAAATCTGAAACCCCGGCGCAAGTTATGCTGACAGTTAGTATCAGACAGTTGTCAAGCTAGACTACAGGGTATTAGCCAGTTATTAGTAGCAGAAGAGGATATTAGGGGAGCGTTAGGGGGGTGAAAGATTCATAGTTTTCTTTTTATTTCTATTTTCCTGGGAAATAGATGGGCAGAGCACATTTTATTTATTTTTCTTTTAGCAGGTACGTGCAAGTCAATGTAATAGGTATAATGCAACAAAGTTATATATTATAATGGGATTTTTTCTGGGTAGGTACAGGTAGGTAGTGTCACAGTCGTATCACTGCCATTTTGAAAAATGCATGGAAATCAAATCTAGGAAAAAAGTGGTGTGAAAATTTTGAAACTTAATTCCTGCCTAGTATCAGAATTCAATCACTGTCCATCTTATATTTGTAAAATGAATATATAAAATCGATCAATGATAGCAACGCAGGAATGTAATGGATGCCTTCAGAAATTAGTAATTATTATTCTAAAACAAAGTAAAAACTGCACTCAATATTACGAGTTGTTCTAAAAGTAAATCAAGGTTGGAATCAACCGACAGATACAAAATTAAAGGGAATTATGTACCTGGGTGACGCGTGAAGATCCGACACGCATGTTGTCCACGTTACTGACTGCAGTCGGGGGGTTGGTAGGGGACATGGGAAGTGCGGGGAATAGGTCATCGTAGGTGAAGACTGGTAGGGGTGCTGCCGCCTGTTCCTCCTGCTGGCCCACGAGATCTGCCTCCTCGCCACCCACCAACGCCTCTTCTAATGGTTGCTGGATCATCTTTCCTCTCGAGTGAATGTCCTTGTTCGCGCCAAGTCGTTACAGTAACACTAAAACAAAAATACACCACAATTAATTCTTCCAAGAAATCAAAATTCACATTTATATTCAACAATTTTTTATTACAATGTGGAATTAAAATAAATAAAACTAATAAAGAGGTTTCATTTTAACAATAATTGATCCCCTAAGTACACATTTGCGGAAAAAATATGATAGCATATAAAAATATAGAAGGGAGGAGAGAGAAATGAATAGTGAATGAATCATAAAAATTTACTATGCTGTATTGTCATTTTGATTACATTAGAATAATTATATTTATTACATATTATTTTAGTTTTACAAACTAGTATGGCATAGGTAAAACTTGATAAATTTTATAGTGTGTGTCTGGATTAACTTATGTTCACTTTTCTTATCTTGGGGAGCTTGGTGTCTGATGCACACGGATTCAAATTTCAATTATGTTTTGTAGGAATTATATTTTTGACTTATAATTAACTGATAAAATAATAACTTTTCAAACAAATAGTGAAGTTTTCACCATAGCTTTTCTCAATCATTTTTTTTGTAAATTCAAGCTAACAATATTGACGTATAACGTCGTGACAAATTCTAAAACACATGTGTTCTCTTTTCCAAATAACACAGTGAACAGTAAAATTTATTCTAGATTTATGCAAATATGATGTAAAAACTTATTTTCAACGATTGCGCTCTGATGGCGAGCACATTTCAACGTGAATTTTATCAATTCTCGCACATTGACGATATTTTGATAAAAAAATACGGTTATGCTACGAGAACCAAAACATATGGAAAAGCAATGCGCGGACTATGAATGACTGTGGACCCAAATCCATCAAAATGAATTGAAATTAGTACTACATTCCTGAAATGTTAAATAGTTCGGGAATGCGAGTGTCTTTCAGTGAGTACACTCTAGCCTACGTGTCACCTATTCCAGCAGACTGATTTGACGTGGAGTCCATTCACCCACCATAAAATATGAAATGACTTACTGTACTGTAATTCAGAAGATCAGGCCGATGTCGATTGACGTGTTAGCTCCAGTTTTACGTTGAATATTATTATTTAAAGAAATTATATGTTTATAATTTGATAAATACCACGCAGAACAACGAAAAACACGCCACACGACATACGATATCCAAGATAAATGGCTTAGATATTGTAAAAGAAAGAAAGAAAAGTCAGTCGAATGCTTTATAAATCTATATTTCTATTACCATAAACAATATTCTATCATGAAATTGTCAAGTACTTGAATTGATTTGAGTGATTTGAGTATGAACATGTTGATGTACCGGAATATGACGCGAACCAGGTTATTAATTTTGTCCTAGGGCAATACCGAAATTCAGGGCCTGCGCACTCTATCCATAAAGTTTCGATTCCGTTATAATGGCATCAATTCTTTTATGGGAATTTTTTTAAATTTCATTTTTCGGCGGTTCTAATTTGGTGTCAGTACTTACCTACCCTTGCCAACTATTTTAACAATTATTGTAGTGGTATTAATGTTGGTTTCGCAAAATGTTCATATTGGTTACACTGTTCACAAATATTCTGTGGTTCACAATTTGCGACGCCATCAGACGCCATTTTAATTTTTCAAAATATCAAATATGTCTTTATTTTGTGGCGATTTTGCTTGTTTATTTTTTTACAATCCCGCTACCACGTCACCGCCTCCGACATTGACATCCTCTGATAATATGTTTGTTTCGATATGAAACTGAATATTGACATTTCACAAAGGATATCTGCTACAAAAACGAAATATTTTATCGTCCTTTTGAACTGTCATACTGAAACCGAAAATACACGTGAGTGATTGTATTTTATATTTATATTGATTATATTTGGAATGTTTTATTATAATTGTGTTTGAAAGATTATTAGAAAAAGTTATTTTACAAAGGAAAACTAATTTACATAGGGTATAAAAGCGAAGGCAGCAATATCCAAAAAATTGTTTTGAATGTAGTCACAGAGGATTACTAATTTAAAATTAACCGAATTCTAGATTTTATGTATTATTTTATCCCTTCCAAAATCTTGTTTCCTATAAATTTACAGGCTATGTTTCCCATAAAATCTCAATACTGTTGACTCATTTTTCCAAGTTTTCCGTATGATTAAAATACAAAAAAAAATTATGGTTAATTATTATTACATCATTATCTTTGTATAACATGCATACAATTATTAATTAAGAGTTATTATTATTTCACTGCTGGTTTTAGAAAGAACAGAACTTCCCACTGACATGTGTAAATGATAAGTAAAATTATTGTCTACAGATTCAAGTCCAAGGAGATGAATATTGGTGTGACGGATGAATATCTCAATGGAATCCTCAGAACCCAGCTCCAGCAAAGGAGATGAGGGTAAGAATATACAACTATAATCTATAACTAATTTTTTTTTAAATGATGATTGCTTGTGTTGTATTTTTTTTAATACACAATTTACAATTTACAACATTAATAAAATAAATTTAAATAACAGTACTAAAATATTAAACTACGTAATTTCATAAATAAATTTACAAAATAAGTAATTTAGTTAAAGTATGTTTATGTTAATAAAATTTAATTAATGATGGACACACTCTCCCACACTTGTTAATTTAATTTAATTGTTAATACCCATTAATTTAATTTAATTGTTAATAAAATTTAGTTAAAAATGGACACACTCGTCTGTCATTTTCCAGCGTTGTCAAATTTAACAGATTGTATTATTTTTAAGGTTAAAATCAAGAAGAAGAAGAAAGAAAGCGTTGCTGCCTACCCGGTCTGTAGCAGCATTCTTAAAAATCCATGCAGATGTAAGCATCGACAAAGAGGCTTCACAGACAGTGGACTTTGTAAAATATTATTAGAAATGTAAAAATAATGTGCATAAAAATATCGAACCATGAGTACTTTAGTGTATTAAGTGAAAAATGCAGTTTTGAGATATCGGCGTTAGATGTTATAAATTTCTTTATCAAATTGATTTTCAATTATTTTTTTTAGAATTTTTTGAATATTGCAAGGATTTGGATTGCCTCACATGCACCCATCGATAAACCTTATATTTGCGTATAAGGTTTATCAATGGGTACAGCATAATATAACTATTTTATTATATTTTGATTGAGACAAGGTTTTATAAAAGAGATAAATCATTTAGACCTTCCTACAAATCTGGTGTTTTTAGTATATCTAAAATTAGTGTTTTGCTTTCCTGAATGGGAACATTAATGAATGATCTTGCAATATCAAATGATACTAACTTTTCATTCAATATCTTTTAAGGTATTGACTACATGAAATTTTAATTGTATACTTTGGTTTAAATACTTTGGAGTTATTTAATATTTTTGTAATGATTGAAGTTATTTTGAATGTTGGGGAATTGCATTACATTGGGATACTGCTGATCTGATGGGGCTGTTTCCTTTGTGAATTTTGAGAAAGCCGTATAATTTTGCGATCATTAACACTGTTTGCCTTTTTTCCTTACAAATTAAACTTATGGACGTTATTGTCCGATCGTCCTGATGAAGATATAATACAGTATCGAAATCATTAGACGTTTAAAAAAAATATGTGTGGTTTTTAACGCTATAAGCATAAAAAATATTAAATCATTTGTTCTACTTTTTTAGTTTCAAACCGCTTGATCTTACTGACCGGTTATATTATTTGCAATGCATTGTAAATGATGTCTTATTGATATCTGTTCTTGTATACGCTTATTTAATTGAAAATAATTATTCTGAACATTGAATTGTAAAATGACAATTGAAAAGAATACTTTTTTTGTTGTGTATCCAGAATAATTATTATGTATGTGTAATTTATATGTATGTAAGAATCGTTGAAAATACTGTCAACCCATTAGAATGTACTCTGTTTATCATATCTTCACACTTTTGATCATTTAGATGATATTCCTAACCTTTTTTTATTATTTTAAAAATTTATTCTTTAAATAGGAAATATATTAATTTTATATTTCTTTATATATACAGCATTACATATAATTATTTAAAATTTTATTCTAACTAAAGTATCACATATTTTTTTTAGTTTCCTCTTAAAGTTGTTATATTATTTACATCTCTATTGTCCCTGGTAGTTTTATGTATAGTTT
>JADDOH010008146.1:0-15282 GCA_016648135.1 Agrypnia vestita
ACCCGACCTTTGAACGCCATATTTCTTGTAGAAGTATCTTCGACCGGATCAGTAAGCAGGCTAGGAAACCCACCGGGTCGAAAATACTCATCACGGCGCTCAGCAGCTGTCGTGTGGTCGGGTGGTCCGCCTCCGTCAGCTCCGGTAGGTTTACAAATTTGAAAACAAATTTATCGGAGGCGGGTTCCCACATAATCCCGAGCACTCTCTCGGTCGTTGTTTCTTCTCCGATAATTCTTATCGGCTCTACGGCTCGCAGAGTTGGTTCGATGTGTTCCAATACCTCCAGACTATTGGAGGCCCAATTCACTAGATGCATATTTCCTCGACGCAATACCTCGGACACCTGTTTCATCATTGTGATTGCTTCTTCGGAAGTGTCCAAAGCGTCGAGGTAATCATCCATATAGAATGTATTTTGAACTGCTTGGGCTGCGGCTGGGAACTCGTTGGCGCTGGCATCTGCTATCCGGTTGCGGACATACTGGGCGCTGCTGGGTGAGCATGTTGCACCGAACATCATCGACGTCATTTGATATGTTGTCGGTTCTGGTTCGTTCGGTTGTCTCCACAAATATAGCTGCGCTGCTTGATCCGCCTCTCGGATTTTTATTCTAAGAAACATTTCTTTGACGTCTGCTGCCAGCGCCACTCGTCCTTCACGAAAACGGAATACACTTCCTAGTAGAGAACTTAGTAGGTCCGGCCCGGTGATCCGTGTGTCATTTAAGCTTATACCACGACATTTGCTCGCCGCATCAAACACAATACGAATTTTTCCGGGCTTATTGGCATTGAAGACAGCAAAGTGTGGTAGGTAATATTTCCCTGTCATGTTGGCTTCTTCAGCTGGTGACAGAGGGTGAGCATACCCTTTGTTCAGGTATTCGTCCATTTTTGCTCTGTATGCTTCTGCATAAGCCGCATCCTTTGCCATCTTTCTTTCAATGCCAGCCAGGCGGTTGGCGGCGCACTGGCGGCTGTCTGGCAGTTCTCTGCTATCCTTTTTCCACAGGAGGCCTGTCTTCCATTGACCGGTGGGTAGTTGTCGTGTGGTTGCTTCCATGATAGCGGTAGCTCGTGCATCCTCCTTATTGACACGGGCCGCGGCGGTTACCCCCAATGAGTCGACGGCGAAGTGTTCGCGCACTAATGCCTCCAGAGTATTGTCGACTACGGGAGAAACTGCACTAGAAACTGCTAATACTGTTGCGTAATCACTATGGTTTTGTTTTCCGACAATGCCATGTATGGCCCACCCCAGGGCCGTGTGGGATCTGATGCCGCCGCCTTGCAGTTCTTGTACCTTCCTTGTCACTATAAGGTGAGCGTGGTCTTGACCAATCAATAATTGTGGTCGCACTTCACTTATGTCGGCGTAATCTTCACACGGATGCGCGCGTTTATTGTTCACTACGTACTGTGGGGGAGAGCGAGCTTGCGGACCGTACTCGCTCTCATCAGGTATTCGGCCCCGTCACCGCGCACGGTTACACTTATCAACTGGGACCGGTCGTCGGAAGAGCACATTCCACCAGCACCATGAATTCGTAGACTGCGGACCGGTCCCTTGGCCCCGACGGCAGTGGCCACCTCTTACCCGATGAGGGTGACCGTCGATCCCTCATCGAGAAGCGCGTGCACTTTTATTTGCCTGCGGGGGCCACTCACCACCACTGGTATCACTTTGAGATAAACGCACTGCCTCCCTTGATAGTCACTGGTTTGTCCCACTGTTTCGTTTGTTGTTGGTGCGGGGGTTGTGGCTGCCGAGGTGTTCGTGGAACTGGCGTTTGGTGCTCTCCTTGATGGTCCCCCTTTTGGTCTCGGCTTCCCGAAACGTGGTTGGTTGTGCTGCCGGAGGTGGTGGTCCAGTTCGTGTAGTGTGTGGTGGTGGGGTTCTCTGCAACCGTGCGTCCCACATGGTTTGCTGCGACAATCGGGGGAGCGATGGCCCTTTTTCAAACAATTGTAGCAGATCTTTATTCTTCTTACTATGTTCCACCGATCTGCTACCGTCTTCCTTAAGTAGGCCTTGCATCCGGCCAAATGATGTGGTGCTATGTGACATGCAGGGCAGTTTTCATGTCGTTTTCCATCCCTCTGGGGATCCTTGTCCACCTGGCCTGTGGTGATCTGATGGACGTTACCAGTGCGGCGTGTGGTCGTCCTTTTGGTGCGACATCCAGCGTATGAGGCCATTGCCACCATGTCCGACAACCACTCGGATAGATCCTGGATGGTGATGTTGGTGGACCCGCCTTTCCTTGAAGACACCCACATCATCTTGGCACACATAGGTAGCTTGTTGACCATCTCGCTCAGTAGTTGCGGTGACGTCATATATTTGGCGTCGAAGCCTCTTACTGTTGCGACTACATTGCGGACGGCGATAGCATAGTCGATCACGGCATCATAGGGTAGGTCTTCAGTGATGCGGGGATGGCGCCGCACCTTCTCCAACATGGCATCGATGATGTCTTCAGTGTTCCCGAAACGTTCTTGCAATGTACGCATTATTTCGGGAATGTTGTATGGGTCCACCAGTAAAGGGGCGATGGCTTCACGCGCTCGTCCCTTTAGTGAAGTCTGAAGGCGTATCAGGTTTTCTGCAGCTGATAGTCCACATAGTGTAGTAGATTGTTCAAACTGAGCATGGAATGTGGGCCAGTCGAATGGGTCTCCACTGAAGTGTGGCAGTTCTTTTGCTCCGGACTGCCTTGCTAGCATTGCTGCTACTTGCGCCTCTCCACTGCCAGTCTGGGAGCGGGTGCCCTCTGTGTGTCGGTTCCTTCGTAAGGCTTCTTCGATCCATGAAGCCACTTCTTCTTGCGGGTTGGGATGATTGCGCACCCATTCTCTTGTGAATGCGCTTGCTTCTGGACAGCGGGGGTGCTGTCCCGACAGGTTTGATGAAGTAGGCCTGCCGTTTTCTATGGCTGCTTGGTGAGCAGAATGTCTGGTCATGGTGTTTGCCCCGAAAATTTTATCAGGGCCAGCATTGATGGCTGCACTTCTAGGTGACTGCCCCTTTTCAGGGCCACCGATGTTGATTGTATTTCCAGGTGACTGGCCCTTTTCAGGGCCACCGATGTTGACTGCACTTCGAAGTGACGACCCCTTTTCAGGGCCACCGATATTGACTGCACTTCGGAATGACGGGCCCTTTTCAGGGCCACCGACTATTTCCTCGTCGATTGGTGTCGCTGCTCCAGCAGCGATGTTCCCAGGTGGTGGCAGTTGTTGGGTGGTGCACACACGGATCAGGACTTCAGCGTGCTCTCGCTGTAGGTCCCGTGAGTGCTGCCGCTCTTGACGGAGTTCCGCCCTCAGTTGGCGGATGGTGTCCTCCGTCCTAGTGGAGTATCGGTCCACCTCGGAACGGGCCTGTTCCGAAGTAACTGACTCATCGCGATGGTGTTCTTCTTCTTCTTCTGGAACGCGTCCCGATCTGGACCCAGATCGCGACATCCTCGAGTGGTGCACAGGATCCGGCTCGAAGGACCAGCTGTTCCGTCCGACCTCCACCTCCGCGGGTAAAGGTAGTCCTCCTGATGACGTTGGATAAGTATCCAACGAAACGTCGAGATTCGCTTCTCGGTAATACATATGGTGCGTATAAAATATCCGAAATTACAGTTAAATATGTCTTACGACCGTAATAACAACCTTAACTCTTTAATGACTCATAAATTTTCCCCAAATGGTACAGAATAATATGGAGTATGTATGTATGGTTTTCGATAAACATTTTAATTTAATAACTGTTCCGGACAGGAACACGCAAAAGATAGTTTGGTTCCACGTGCCCAAAACTCGAAGAAACGCACCGAAAGTTTCAGATGGCAAAGTCGTATAAAACCAATCTAGAAACGCCGGTGTAGTAGAGGTTGCCTTAAAAGGGCCAAAGAAGATCCAGAGAAAGTCCAAGTAGTCAGCAGGGTCGTTGTAGGTAGAGAGAAATGAAAGACTGGTAAAAGTGGTCCGATAGGCTCTTAAAGCACCTTCAGGTGTACTGAATTGCTCGCCGTTATGAAACTGTTTATATAGCCAAATTACAAAATCCCTTCCATAACTCCATCGTAAAACAATCAGCCAATCACAAAGCTTGCTTTGCCGATTTCAGCGCTCGCGCCATCTCTGAGTGAATTTTGGTACTAATCAGTCTGACGATTGGCTGCGGAGATCGGCAGAAAGCACTTTGCTCCGACATAAAAAATCGTAAAAATAGTTTCATCGTCTTTTTGAGACGTAAATCATGTTAATTTATACAAGACTAAACCTTGCTGATAATCTAACATAGTCTATGGGACCCGCAAGGTAGTATTAACAGAGTTATTACAAGTTATGTACCGAGTGCAATCGGCTAGTTACATTAAATTCAATAAAAAATAGTTCTTAAGTAGATACATGAATTTTTGTGTAATAATTATGAAGTATATTTTATAAGGCGTCTTTTGACTATAGTTTAATGAGTGAATAATTAATATTATGTTAGTTATAAACAATTTTATCAAACAAAATTCCTCCTACGTTTCTGATGTAATTTGTAGTCGTAAATATATATTTTTTGTATAGATATTTACTGGAAGAATACAATAAAGAAAGTTTTAGTTTAATTGGACTGCTGTAGCGGCCAATATTCGATTTTGACTGAAAGTCATCTTTTTCGGCACGGTATCGCTCGGCCGGTGGGGTCGATTGCGCTTATGTTGAGCGTAAAAGGTCCATTTTAGGGCCACTATTTTTAATTCCCCTTTTTATGTTTTCTATGCGTTTCTTGACTTTTTCTGTGTTTTTAATAAAAATTATTTTTTGAAGAATTTTGTAAAGTTTAATTTATATTTTGTGTGTACGGTGCTCCACGCACTTTTTAGTAATGATGCTCCTCCGCCAGTCTACGTCCAGTCGGTCTTGTGCGACAAGACTCTGATTTTACGGGCTGGGTACCCGTAAATCAGATGCAAGCGATATGGGGAACGGTCAGTCTGCAGCCTGCCGCCCCACTTTAATCTTCGGAATACCAGCCGGGCGCACCCAATTGGCTGGTTCTCGGAAATGTATATACCAGTCTAAATTATCACGCCTCGTGAGCGGGTCAAATTCCAGAAATATTTGGAAAATATTTCGATTTCCATACTGACCATATGTCAGTCAAAAATGCCGCGAACGGCTGATTGCTTCGAAAAGCGCATCGTCTATCGCTTTGCAAGCGATTTACTCTCTTTATTAAAAAATAAAAGATGTGACAAAAATCCATAAATATTACATTGTATATGTCAATATTTAAATCTATAATAATAAACATTATTCATAGAGTCCAAAAAATAGTGTGTCACATAAAGTCTTTTATTTCATCTGTTTACATAAACATACAAAACTGGCATTGTTTCGTGATGACGCCACCGTTCCACGGCGATCGTTTCGAACTTCTAATTCCTGTCCGAAACAATAACCCTGTCAAAGAATTGTACTTTGACTAACTGTTAATTAAACGTCAATAAATCTAATAAATGATTTGAGCGTTTGTTAAAATAAATTGTTGTAGAATCTAATTGAACTAACATTTTAGGTGAATGTTGTGTTCCACATGGCTGCCACCATCAGATTCCATGAGCCTCTTCATTTCAGCACCAACATCAACGTGAGGGCCATCAGAGACGTCCTTCAGCTATCCAGGGACATGAAAAATCTCAAGGTATCTAAGGATGCATCTTGTTAGCATCATCAACCCTTAGTTAATCCGTCTTCGTCACTCCGCTACCCTTAATTAAACTTCTAGTAAATCACTATACCTATATATATATATACGAAGAAACCCGTGTTTCCCTACCCGACAAGTTTTCTCTACAACCAGACACAACCACATAACCAAGGTGGTTATGATGGTGGATACCCTTGGTGTCACATCGAAAATATGCGTGTTTGCTGGGGGTAGCTGTGCGTGGGTGTGAGTGGGTGACGAAAATGTGCTTTCTAGCACATTGTTTTAATATGTTATGGACCACAAATGCTTTAGATTGTTTCAAAATGGACGCGCCGACTGTATCCGTGAGTATAGAAGGTTCCGGAAAAACCTGTTCCAGAAAGTTCTGGAAGGTTCTAAACTGAGTGGCGGAATGTGTCGGTGTTTCTAGAAGATTCCTGTACATTCGACAAATTTCTTGAAAGTTCTGGAGGGAGAATGTTGTAGAAGGTTCGCAAAAATTTTATGACCATCCAAACAGTGTACTAAAAATCTACGCGTGCACGCGTCGCACGGACACAGCTAGTTCAGTATAAATAGAGACTGCCGATTCTCCCCAGAGCCAGGCAGAGATGATGAAGCGCCCCTCTTTGAAACGAAAATTCAACTTTGTTTTCAACATTGTCTCAATATAGAGTAAACTGGATAGTTTAAAATAATAAAATACTCGTAATAGTCCAATTTTTGCAGATTCGACAGTAAAAGTAGGGGCCGTCGATATATTGAATATTCCTGTAATGGATTGCGAAAATACGTGCTGTCTTCCTTGATCATGATTTGGCTTGAATCCCCAAGGTATTGACTGCACAGAAATAGTCTTCCATGAACGAGTTATAACGATGAATGGTACCATCTTTGGACACACGTTTTTCAAACTCTTTTAGTGCCGTCTATGGAATTAGGCTCATTTTGAAATGAGTTACAATAAATAACCAAATTAATTAATCAATTAGAAAGACACACAGAAAAATCTAATTCAGGAAAAAAATATTACGTTACTCCTGGAATTCGAACCCAGGTCACCTCCTTTCCGGGGCCGGTGCTCTGACCACTAAGATAGCTATAGAGCAACCCTTTATGTTTCCGTATTACAATATTTTATTTTTATATTTTTTCAGTCCTTCATGCAAGTCTCCACGGCCTTCTCACAATCGTACGCCAGCACCCTGGATGAGGTATTCTACCCGACAACCTTGGACCCCCTGAAAGTGATAGACTTCGTAGAGACGGCGGATCCACAAATTGTTGATCAAGTAGGCCCGATGTAGGTACACAGACGGGAAGAGACCAGTATTTGCTTACTTCTGATGGCCATGTAACCACAGTATACTAAGAACAGTAATACGTCTTCATATAAACTGGCCGCTACCCATTTGAATGTGTGCGTGCGTGCTCGGCGCCGTGTACGCACGCACTGTGACGCACACATTGACAGAATATGGGGGCACAAGGCGGCGGCAGTAAGGGCCGTGCCTTCGGTGCCATTCGCGCTCGCAGCCGCCGCTTTAGAAAAAAATGCGCTTCCTGAAAAAAATGCCTTTTTTATGTTTGTGGTGCTTTACTAAAAAGGTGTGTTGATTATCACAAAGACTGTGAGTTTTTAAAAGTCTACGTTCATCAGCGTTCTTGTAATTTAAGTGCAGAAACTAGGTATACTAATTACAGAAATTTTCGGGTTTCGTGTCTACCTTATGCGTTGGAATCTCATACACTACGAGTTAAAAGAAAGGGAGTAAAAATAAAGTGACAACCCTAGCTTCAACGTGTAACGATATTGGCCTATTCAAATAGACATTGCTGAAAAATTATACGAAAATATCTATCTGCTAAAAGCTCATGATAAGGAGAAGCACCACAATTCATAAATACTCTATAATTAAATATTTGCCGAATAAGTAGGTGCGGGCGAGCTTTATTATTTATGCACGCGGGCGTGTAACGCAGGCTTTATGTTATTTTGTTTTGACGAGATGGACCAATCACAGATGCGGCCGTTAGCAGCGGTTCTGGCCAATTAAACGCGTCCTGAGATGTTAGACTTTGACTTTTACACGCAAGTTGGAATCAAAAATGGCGGGAGATAGGGACTAATTTTAGCGATACAAATTGAAGAGCGGCACTTGAGTTTTGAGCTTGGAGGTCGGCCGAAGGCGTTGTCGAAGGAAGAAAATTTAACTGGACCGAGGAAAGAGCCGGAGTTTGATAGTAATTCAAAAGAGATTTGGAACAGTGAACAGATAAGCATTTCCAATATTATTTATTTCTATTGCCTTTTATGTGTATTATATTTGGAACCTTATATTACTATGCGCTCATCAGATTTAATATATGATAATTCGTAGTTTTGCGGCTGTGATAATCCAGCGGGCGTTCTTTCATAATACATATGTAACTTTCAAATATGCAAAGGAATTTTATGTTATCTGTACTGGCGATTGAATGCACGGATTTCTATATGATTGTATTATTTTGGGAATAATTGACTTCGGGGTAATTATGTGTTTTTGATATCACGATTGTGAGGGTGATATGAGTTCAAATCGTACGAGAAATTTTCTCCAAATAATATATTTTAAAATGCACCTGGATTTTATATTTATTTTATTGTGACATAAATATATAGATTGTTAGATGCGTTAGATGGTTATATTGCGTGCCACTAGGCAATCGTTTTAAACACTGCTCCTATAAAGACGTATTTTGAGTAGTATATATTGTATCTGTTTAGATTTAGTCGCATTTATTGTTTCTAGCGGGGTTTTAGTATTGGTGCAAGGCGGGCGGAATCTTTAGCATAAGAGGTGGCACTTTGAAAAGGACAATCGCGTTTTGTGTTCGTCCCGGACGGAAGGTTCTGGCGGTATGTAAGTGAATAGAATTAAAATATTATTGGTTATTTAGAATAGCGTTTTACTTGATAAAATTGCGGAGGATGTTTACGGTGTCGAATTTTTAACGTTTGTGCAATATGGTTTGCGCTATAATTTATTTTGCTTCGAATATAAGAGAGAAATTCTTGTCTCAAAATTATTTACAGGTCGGCCTGGCGTATGAATAAAAATTGTTATACTACCGCCATCTAGCGAACTCAAACATGACTGTAATAATAATTATCTTTCGATATATTGCTACGCCTTTTTTAATAATACATGGTTGCATTTTATAGTGATTATCAGACGTACGTATTCAGGGGGAAGGGTTTGTTCAGGGGTAGTTAACCTTCGGTCTTCCGTGATCACGTTATTTACTTATATGACAGATTGTTTTGTTTTATTCGTTTAATATAAGTAATATCATATTTTTATGAGTTACCGTAATTATTTATCTATATGATTTTATTATTGAGAGTGATGCAACGAATACTACTTTCACGAATACGAATATCAGGCCTACTATTCGGTGAATATGAATGCGAATATTTCCACCAAGGTGGGGGGAACTTAAATATACTTGTAAATATAATTACCTTGATGCAACGAATACTACTTTCACGAATACGAATGCGAAAATTCCCACCAAGGTGGGGGAGAACGCAAGCATACTTGTAATTATATTGTTTATGTCTGCTTGTGATATCACTATACGGCGTAGATGAACTAGTTAGAAAGGGCTTATGTTCTGCATGTGCTCGGCGTAGAGGGAATAGTCTTCTTGTTTCTAGGATCCTATACAGGTTTACAGGTGCTGATATTGAAATATATATACAAGGAAAACACTATTTTGGGAATCACTAACTGGATGACAGATATTGAAGCACACATACACACAAGGAGGACGTTATGTTAAATACATGACTGGAAAGTTGTTATTGGAAAACACAGGCGCCACTAGAGGATATAGACAGTTTGCAGAGAACTTCAACTTCTGTCAGTTAAGGACCTTTTACTATTACTATTCTTTCGCCTTTTTGCATAACCGTGGATGAACTAGATTGAAGGGGTTTATGTTCTGTATGTGCTCGGCGTAGAGGGAATAGTTTTCTTGTTTCTAGGATCTAATACAGTTTTACAGGCGCTGATATTAAAATATATATACAAGGGAAATGAAGGGCTACACAGGCGCTGGTAATTGCTCAATTTTGGAGAGTTATATTACTTCGGATCAGGATGCCATCTCAGAAGCAGACCAACTACAGAACTAAGATAAGAACCTTTAATATTATTTATTCTTTATTTTCTTATGTGTATCAAATGGAATGTTCGTGCTATATAATTTGTCATTGTCACATGGTCACTATTCATTTCATTACGTGGGTTCAGAGTTCGACGGTAACGGACGCGGAAACAAATTAGTACTGATGTCGGGACGTACGTCGGGATTATATCTTAATTATCTTTAGGATAGAAGCGAGGTCATCATACGTGCATTCTGCATTTCAAACGTTTTACTAACATATATAAATACATATTATTGCGTTTTACAAATTGAATATGATCGCGGGAAATAGGCATTCCGTCCGGTTATGCAATGTTAACTTCCAACGTAGCATAATGAGATCTTATTACCGGTGCTAGACTCTCGAGGTTAGTCACGTGATTGTTGTATAAATGGAATAATGAAGGGGATTGAAGAAAGAGATACACTCGCGATACAGATAGTTGTATGTAACTGGGATCAAATGACGGGGTGCGTGTTCTCGGTCCAGGGGATGAACGGGACTGCGGGGACACTCTGGGTGGGTCTAAGTAGAATTGCGCAAAGCCTCCACACAGTTAAAATGTGTTCAGTCAAGCAAAGGTGAAGCATTTCGAATCGGACCAGAGCGTCGTGCCTCAAACACAGCCGGAGGGAAGAAGCCCCTACGTTCTTTCACTCCCCTTGGCCCGACGAGCTCGAATTCCGGATATGAATGTTCATGAATGTCAGCTAAAAGACTCAGGTAGCCGTACCTCAATCAAAACCTTCGTTTGAGACCTCATCAACGTACGAGACAGGGCGTTCCGCATGGACGAGCAACTATGAGAAGCAGGAAGCAATTTAATAATCTATACACTGCGCGAGGACATTACTAACACCATCATACTCATCATTCACCACCTTTTCTAACTTGCTGTATACAGAGACCTTCGGGGTTCTCCTTTCCCGGCCAGCGAGAAACATATCAGGAATTACACAATCAACTGTAATAATCATGCTGATTTACCATCATTTAATATCTCTAGTCAATAAGACTACACCGTGGGATCAATCACATCAACTATAATTGGCGATGCTAACATGGCTCTGACTGACGCGCTCAAGGACGAGTCTTTTCCAGTCACCCAGTTAGTTCATTCAGCCCTTTAATCAGCAGTAAACATCATAATAATCCGGCTCATGTAGCCGCAACGTGGGATCCTAATCATTATACACCAGTCAATTTGACTGCCCCGCGGGATAATATACAAACCTTAATATCAGACGCGGGATTTCTTCCTGATATGTTTGTCGCCGGGAAGCGAGGACTTCGGAGGATTCCAGCAGGAGCAATAGAGTCTCGGCTTGATCTTGGTCTGCAGCTTAGTGTGGGAGGTTATGTCTAAACAGGAGTTAACCACCGGATGCGGCGATGCTCTGGGGCCGCATCCCCCTCCCCCCTACAGGGGGGGGGGGGATCTAGAATCCACGTTTGAACAGAAGTGGTTAGACACTTCTTAAATTTCACTTACAAATCCGTATCTTCCATTCCCTTAGAATCTCGGGCTGCGATAATGTCAGACAAAGCTTGCCCTGAGCCTCTGTTGCGCCTAGTTGTTGTGAATATATGTTTACTCTTTCCACTATATACCATGAACAGATAAATCAGGCCGAAGACCACCGATCGCGCCAGGTGTAAGCATTGTATGTATGTATTCTGGAGAACCCAGCCGTTAATTTGCATTTTGAGTATTGTGTGTGTGTTTAATAAGTAAAACCGTGTATTAGTCGACCGTGATTTATCTAATCTGGATGACCGGCAGATCCAGTATACTATTGCATTAAAAAAAATACGCAATAAAATTAAATATTGCGTGTTGTTGCGCAATATCAGCACTAAGTTCCTATTATGTACCGTCGGTTGTATTATGTGGATACCAAGTTATACTCATAGCGCCCTAGGCTGTATTTCGCAAGTGGTATTTATCTATCTGAATAGTCCATCGTAATCGTGACCCCGCGCTCAGCCGTGGAATCGGTCCACAGGTGCTAATATGAGACCTCGGTAACCAGGCGGCTTCGTTCTAGGCGAAAAATCTACGTAGACATATTTCTGTTCGCGACGCCACTACCGGATGCGAGGAAGTGACTAATGCGCCGCCATGAAAGGCGATTTTGTTAGTCTGTTCAATCGATCGTCGTTTTGAGTCCGGCTCATGGTGCGCGTTAATAATGTTAGGTTAGTTTCGCCTCGTATGAATACAATGGCATTTCTTCTGCTACGCTACCAAAAGTACCGGGTAACCGCGTCACATCGAGGAGTCCTAAATTACTATCACTAGACAATTACTGGCCAAATTATATGTTAGACTAAACGTAAACTTAATTCAATCACGTAAATAAATTTTAAACATAGCTTTGAGCTTGCAAAAGCAGATCTCAAATAATATATTAGACTTTTAATAAATGAACTTAAAGTAAAACCGCTTTTAGAACTTTTCTTAAAGCCTCTCTTTTAAACTTTCGATTTAAACTTCTTCAAAAAAAAAACTCCACCCCAAAATACACCCTCTACAAACGGGCAAACGTCACAGGGTATGATAATAGGGAGGAAATGTTGCCTACGTTACCCGACGATTCCTAAAGAATATGTTTCCAAATTTTGAGTCCGATCGGTCAAACTGTACAGATTTGCATAGAAAATATATCAGGGGAGGGGAAGGGGTAAGAGAATAGGGGAGAAATGTTTCCTATGTTACTCGCCGAGTCATAAGTTATAAGTTTCCAAATTTTGAGTCCGATCGGACAAACGGTACAGATTTGCATAGAAAATATGTTAGGGGGAGGGAAAGGGGTAAGAGAATAGGGGGAAATGTTGCCTATGTTAAGTTTGCAAAATTTGAGTTGAATCGGACAAACGGTGTGGATTTGTATACAAAACAGACAGACAGACAAACAGACATTGAGTTTTATAGGTATAGATGTATTAAATAATAACATTAAAATTTAAAACATAAATATTATTAAAATAAATAATAATTATACAAGATGACAGCAACATGAACTTTTTGGACCACAAAATTTTCGTCAATCTTCTTTATCCGCCATGAGTAAATATTGCTTCTGCTCTTCATCGGTCGAGTGATGACCATTGTCTTCACACCACCGATAACTCTTGCATGATCACTGCTCTTCTCTTTGCTATATTACTCACAACTCTCTAGAATGTACAAAGGTCTTAGCTTTATTGTAGTCATCATCATCTTTCCATGTCCTAACATCTTTCGTCAAGAAATCACAAGAAACAACGATTGTGTTGAAAAAATTCAATTTATGATTTATAACAAAATCATGAAATTTTTAACCATAATGAGGGTATTCTGGAGGGTTGCTCACTTTGAAGATTCTTTCAATCCTTGATTTTAAAGGGCATTGACCCTCCCTCGTTTAGTTTCCAAGGAAAATGTATAATCGAAGTATGCAAAAGCAACAAGCTCTTCAGATGGATACCAAAGAATTCATTTTATAAGTTTTTTAAACTCACTTCACTTGTAAACTCCATTATATGGCACGATTGTAATTTCAGTCTAAAAACAAAAGTAACTTTATTTCTTAAAAGCTCTTGTTGCGATACTAACACTAAGCAGACTTCCTTTTTTTTTTTAATATTACGAGGGTTGACCCGTTCAACCTATCCACGACTTATTGATGTTGCATGCCTTGACATGTATGGTCTGAAATGTTGCAGTCATGGCACTGAATGGCGCATTTTTAAACATTGAGCAATTGTAGCGAACCCCATATTAAATTAAATGGAAATTAAAAAAGTGCGTTTGTATTTAAATATAAAAATGAATACTTTAATTTTTGAAGTACCCCAGTACTCATGTATGAATAAAAAATATATCACCAGTATCAAATGAACGTATTAAAGAATGCTTTTTAAAAGGAACTCCTTTTTTTACGCTTCGACAGGCAAGGAGAATCAATTACAGAAGCGACATACATCACAAAACACCCAGGCTTGAGTAAATCACATGATTTTAATTGTGAACTCACCGGGAATCGAATCCGGGACCCTCGGTAAAGGAAACCAGTATCATATCCACTGCGCTACGAGGGCCTCTTCAGAGTGTACAAGTTTTGCAAAGCAGACAAACTAAAACCAAAATAAGTATACCATTTTTTTAAATTGATAAACATATTGTTACTTGCAATAACATCTTTAAATTTATTCTTATTTATGTATATATTTATTTATTTATAAAAAACTTAAATAAGAATTATAAAAAATAGAATATATCTACGAATCAACGTGTACTCGTATATATAACGATACAGGACGAGCTGTGAAACTTAAATGATAAAAAAACTAATCCATAAAAACCAAGTTTTTACAATACTTCCTTTCGCTTTGAATCAAGTTTCGTGCTATACACGCGTCGGGCTAATTAATCATATAGAATGATTCCAATTTGAAAAAACCATTAATATTAGGTCCTTACATATGAAATTGACGTTTAGTATGGGAGGAACATAAAGCCGATTTTTTTTATTATAATATATTTATTTAATCAAAGTATGTACCATTGCTATCTATGCACTTTTGCCATCTCATAGGTAGTTCATCGACCCCTTTACTTAAAAAACCATTCGGACGGGAATCGATAAAATCTTTGAAGGCGGTTTGGACTGCCCCATCGGAGTTGAATTTTTTCCTTTGCAAGAAGTTATCCAAATTTCGAAAAAAATTGTAATCTATTGGGGCAAGGTCCGGAGAGTACGGTGGATGTCTTAGACATTCCAATTGAAGCTCCTCTAATTTGGTAGCCGTCTGTTGTGCAGTGTGTGGTCTAGCGTTATCATGAAGCAGCAGTGGCCTAGAGCGATTACCCAGCCTCGATTGTTTAGCAGCTAGCTTTTCCATCATGGTTTGCAGTTGCTGACAATAGACATCTGCCGTAATCGTCTGGCCAGATTTAAGAAAGCTGTAGTGAACGACACCAGCACTAGTCCACCAAACGCTAACAAGTAACTTTTTTGGAGTCAATTTTTGCTTGGGGCATGGTTTGGCTGGTTCGGCAGGGTCCAGCCATTGCGATGAGCACTTCCGATTATCGTACAGGATCCACTTTTCATCACAGGTAATGATTCGATTTAAAATCCCTTCATTATTGTGCCGGTTGAGTAATGCAACGCAGCAGTCAACGCGCGTTTATTGATTTGCTTCACTCAATTCATGAGGTACCCACCTTTCAAGCTTTTTCACCTTACCAATTTGCTTCAAGTACATTAAAACAGTTTTATCACTAACACCGCAGCCTGCAGCTAACTCGGATGTGGTTTGCGATGGATCCGCTTCCACAATAGCCTTCAATTCTTCATTATCAACTTTGGTCTCCGGCCGTCCACGGGGCTTG
>JADDOH010008147.1:0-51529 GCA_016648135.1 Agrypnia vestita
ATTTCGAGTAACAAAATTATGACGATATTTTAGATTCATTATAAATAATGCAGTTAGGATTGAAATAATATGACTCGTCTTGCGATGGCATCGTTCAGTTTTGGTGGTAGCAAGCATGGAGTATAAAGACCATGATATACGTCCGACAATGGGTTTATAAGTAAGGCTTTATATTCCTAAAAAGGAAACTGCCCGAAATAACTCATTAGGTATGACGTTTGGTCCGAAGTCTGTGTTGTTGACCCCCGGAATTAGTTCGGCGTGATTTCTGATGGATCAGTTATACTAGAACAAACAAGAGTTATCGTAGGGATGCCTCCAGCATCAGGAGTGCGTGAAGGCAGATAGAATAATCCATATATATTGATTTCGAGTAACAAAATTATGACGATATTTTAGATTCATTATAAATAATGCAGTTAGGATTGAAATAATATGACTATGGAGTGGAAAAAGACAAGAACCAATCTATTTTAATCCCATTATACGTAATTCAAATCATTTGAACGCAAGAGAGGGAGCGAATGACGTGGGTTGATTGTTTTGGGTTTGCCCCGCTTTTTGCCAAGGAGACGTTCAATCATGAGGACAAAAATCCATAATTACGAGCATATTCCCTATATATAAAGAACTAGTTCTAACTAGGGAATTTCAAGAAGTACAGATGGGTCATTCCTCAATGGGGCGAAATTACACCTGTACTTGATTGAAGGAAGAAACTTCTGGGTGAGAGCGCTGTGATTTCGAAATATTTGATTCTGACTTATATGAACGGGAGGGAGAGAAAGTGAATCGGGTTATTAATTATGCGCAACCGATTCAGGATACACCCCTGACTATTGCGATTTCGTTCGGACGTTAAATTTTGCTTCAACGATATTTGAAATAAAGTATTCCCGTTATCTACACGAATTATTTTGCTCAGATAACTCGTTTAATTATTGTATACATATAGTCACATGGTCATAGGAAGTTGGTGAGGTAGATTTATTCACTACGCTTTGGATATCTATGAATGTATTGACACATGGTTAATATATTCTGTTCACGTGGAATGTTCCATTGGTTAAACATACTTGTCTTCATTCTACGAGGAGGAATTCACATTTTCAATTACCAAGAAATTATCTTTATACTCCACAGAGGATAAATTGCAATAATCAGCTTTAAACTAATAACCAACATTCTTTTAGACGCAAGGACCCCTAAAAAGAATTAGGTGCCACTATTAATATCTTACAACTTAATCTTTAGACGCAAGTGATCCCTAAAGTTTTGGTATACCTTGGATTTACATTTTCTTCGGAATGCTGACGATTTGTCGAGGCAATGGAACATACTACGTGGCTATATCAAGATTTAGCTTCGGGTTGTTTATCAAGGTAAAGGAAACGCCAGAGAAAATGTATAGAAGGAAGTTTTTCATGGCCATTAAAGGGGCGGGACGATGGGGCCCCTTTAGCGCGGAAACCGAGGATATGTCATTACCCACGGACATCAATCCTCCTTTCCATAGATTCATTTTTAAACTTGTTAAATAAATTCCTAACGAGAAAAGTGAAGTACTGTTAGCGACAGACACCACATACTCGGAAGTAGACCTATATTCAAACTATTAGACTCTCGGTTTGCAGATAAATACAGTTTCTACCAAGATAACCAATTCAGAGGCGAATCACTGAAACAATCTGATTATGTGTTTTTCTCCAAACTATAAATTGTATATAGAAGCAGCCAACAAAAGTAAGCAAATTTAAAAACAAAATGATATGTAAATGTGCTTTTTCTTTCAGATATTTTACGTTTCTGTTATGGTTAGTTATTCCAGTAAATGTAAACTCTAAACAATAAATTTTATACGTATTGTAGTCAAGTCCGAGTTAAAATTATAAGTATATTATTATCTTTGTATGTGTAAATATAGAATTTCCAACACGTTTTCTGAAATATTAGGGTTGCCACGTGCGTCACAATAGAGGGGGAGTTATAGACTAAAGACGATTATCACGAGCCAATAACTTCGACGTTTCTATAGTAATTGAGTGAGAGTATAGTGATTTATTTATTTATAAATTAGAAAAAAACGACATCATGAGCCATTTAATAGATAATCTAGTATAGAGACATATCCTGGTAAATTAGGATAAAAGCCATTAGGTAGTATTTGCATTTAGAATGAAACTTGCGATAACTTAATAGGATTTTGATATTAATTAAACATCGATAAGAAACATTACGACCGCATCGCGTTCTTACAAAATAATCCTTTCAGTTCATTCAAAACTGATAATTCTAACCTTTTATCTACGTAGAGATACTTATAGGTTATTATCTATTTTATAATGTGTATTTCGGAACAGTACGATCGAGATCAGTAGGAGTATTTTAGGTTGCGTATCTGAATTAATCTAGTATAGAGACATATCCTGGTAAACTAGGATAAAAGCCATTAGGTAGTATTTGCATTTAGAATGAAACTTGCGATAACTTAATAGGATTTTGATATTAATTAAACATCGATAAGTAACATTACGACCGCATCGCGTTCTTGTAAATAATCCTTTCAGTTCATTCAAAACGGATAATTCTAACCTTTTATCTACGTAGAGATACTTATAGGTTATTATCTATTTTATAATGTGTATTTCGGAACAGTGCGATCGAGATCAGTAGGAGTATTTTAGGTTGCGTATCTGAATTAGAACTTATATTAGATGGTTTATTAATTTCGGTTAGATTTAAAAAAAAATTAGTTGGTAGCTTCGGTTCGGTGAGCCAAGGCTCAACCACTTTATACACGGTTAGGTAGGGAATATCACAACTATTAAAAAGCTATTTTTTTATAAAAAAACATGTTAATTAATATTTAAAAATAAAAATTCTATAGTATGAAATGTGTCAAAAAATGATGCAGTTTGCAGATCACAATCCGCGCGCCAGCCGGGAGAGGCGGACGTGCTCATGTAGTCCGATCATTTTTTCATAAAAAAATCACTTTAAAACGTGTTTTTATGCCAAATTTGACTTTAGTTCAAAATAATATCATATTATATATTCGAAAGCAATCTATTCATCGCAGATAATAATGTTTTTTTTAACTAGTTTTGTATTAAATTGCATTTCTACTCATAACCTAACATTGAACGCATGTCACTTTTGCTGACTTGCTATGTTCACTATAATCGTGTTGATTTCATTGTTATTTGAAAGTCAAGTAAGATATTAATTTACGAGACAATTTTTGAAATATAGATAAATGGTTTTTAATTTTATTTTTATTTTAATACGTATTGTTGTAGTAGTTTTTTGTTTATTTTAAATAAAAATTATTTAAATTCAATTATTTTCACAGGTGTTTTGACATTTCAGTCGGAAGTCAAAATAATATCTAAATCTGCTTAATTCGACAAAAGTTTTAAATTAAAAAACAGTGATATAAGAAAAATTGTTGTTTACTTTTCTTTTACAACACCTAAATTATTGGAGAAATATACATACGCTTTCTTATATTCTAGACTTAAAACATTTAAAATTCTAATAATGGTATGCGTGCATGACTTGCGTTCCCATATATTTTAAACATCGGTACTCCATATGGTTGTCTCGTTTCCTCGCAACCTTTCTATCTCACAAGGACATGTAAAAAATACGCTCTTGCAAGGTTTATCTGATATGACGTTTGTTCATGTCTCGATCTCGTAATGAAGTAGCATGATCTATCCGACACATATCGCCACTTTGACAGCTTAAAAAATGTATGTACCGCCTTAATAAATGCATCTTTTAGAAAATGACAATTTTTTTTTTACCGTGGTCTGGTGCCTTAAGTGATCACTTTACACATTGTAACATTCTCGATTCCACCCATGATAGACTACCATGTCTATCAAATTTTTGGAAGTTGTATATATGTTTAACTTCACACCTTCTTTCCTCTATTTCTACTACCGCCATCTGCAGTCCTGCAGTCAAAAACTTTGTCATTCCCATAATCCAATACAGATGTTGCTATTCATAATGAGGTATCTAATAATAAATAGCTTCGTCTCTATGAGACGTTTATAATACATCTCGATAAATGACGTCCCCCTGGGGATAAAATCCAGTATTGTGTTCTTAAAAAATTTGAACATACTGAAAATATTCTGAATAAATAAAAACTGGTCTAAAAAAGAGAAAATTTAAATAATTTTCGGGCTTATTCTAGTGTAATGTTAATAATTTGGAAGAATGTCATGTACACATAAAGAATATTGCTTTAAAAACTCCAATCCAAAATATAGATATTTGTGATACTCCCAACATTTTACAGAAGATAGGTCAGAAAATTGAACTTTGATGTCACTTATCGCCCTAACTTTTGACATTTCACCTGAAGTGTAAAAAATATTTTCTTATCAAAACTGAATGAAGAAGACACCCCCCTGAAATGATTAGCTATGAGCCACCCTGTATATTTTCTGAAAAGCTACAGTTCAGCTTAGAATTTTAGAAAGGAGCTTTACGAGCAGTCTTACCTGTTCCCGCAGATCCCTGTTAATGTCATGAAGGCGGCGGCAGTCAGCTTGGAGGCGGCTCCGGGCTGCTCTCTCTAGCCTCTCCCGTCTCTCACACGACCCCACCAACTCTTCATGAGCGCGATGTACCTTGGACACTTCCTCCTCCAGCTGTAAAACTCCAATTATTACACATAAATCTACAGGCATTGATTATCTTTTACTATCTTTAAATGCAATACACAATGTTTCTTGAATACTCTCATATTTGGGATCACATTAGAAGAAATGTAAATAAATAAATAAACTAAAGCCAATTACATATAATTAAATGTAAATTTGTTATAATTGAAACAACAGAACAAGAAATGACAATACATTTATTTTGGTTTATTATTTTCAAAAACTGACATTCTATTTCTTGCTTTTATATTATATTATTTTTATTTGAATACATATCTGAAAACTAAAATGGAAATCATCCACTTTTAGCATAAAGCAATTTAAAAATGAATTAATTTATTGATTAAGTTACCTATTTAAATAAATTAATAATTTAGGTTGTAAATTATTAAAATAATATCAAATAACATTTTGAATTAAGAGAATTCTAAAGTTAGCAAATTATGGAGGATATTTTTGTCGTTAAAAAGTGGGCTATGTTACATAACTCAGATTTTACAAAATCAATGGTTCAATTTTGGACTTTTTTCACAAAAATAAAATTGATAATTTTTCAAGTCAGTCTATATAGTCTAAGAGCGGACCGTCGTGAACCCTACATCATCGAGTACCAAGATGGGAGTGGTAGTGTAGAATAAAATAGGCATTCAAATAATATAGGTTACCTGGAATCATATGGAGGGATTTATGTAATTATGGCAGGCTACCTCTGAAGGCCATCTAGCGGTTCATCCACGAAGCTCACACACGGGAGGCTAACCAAAGCGCAAAAGCGGCCAGGGCGAAAGTATAATTTAAGAATTGTACTTCATCAACCAATAAACAATGACACTTATTTTTGGATAAAAATTCTGTCATCAAAAAATTCTGGAACATTCGATACAGAGCATCCAGAATGGCAAGAAATTGCAGGGCTGCCTGCCACCCTGTTTGGTGAAAAGGAGAAAAAATTATGTCATTCAGTACTAAGATGATATTAACGCTATTCAACAGTTCTGATAACTCATTTCATTACTATATATGGCTGCTTGACCCCAGCTTGGAGCATTTCCTAGTCGGCTAAGTTTTATATTGGATGTAGTACGCCCAGTTACTAAGTTCAACAAGTCTTTGTGTGATGTGACTATTTTGTAGCACTTGATACGGATCAATATAGAAGTGGAAGAAAAACGCACATCAATTACGGAATAATTACACATTTACTTTACAATTAAATTACATAATTCAGTTTTACATAGTCTCTTTCATTAAGTTTATAATACAAGAAAGTCTCACTCAAGTCACCATTAATATAATCTCCTGTCCAATTACTTCTCAAATTACTACCGGGTGTGCAGCACTAAATAAAAAATGCGGGCACTACTTGTATATAACAATTTAAAAATTCACTCGTGACGCGACACTTGTATGCTCGGCGGTACTCGGAACCGTGACCCACGTCACGGGGAGAGTTTACTCGGTGGAGCGGAGGTCTGCAATCGGATGGCTCACTATCTGGGCAAGGCACCCACAACTGCCACCAGCGGGGAAATGTTGACCGCCTATAATCTGCAGCTATTCCTTGTCCAAAGGCAGCAGACGGGATGCAGCACAGGCAAGTCAACTTTCTTCAGCAGGAGAACCCTCTGGCTGCTGGAGAGACGTGTTGACCTGTTGAAACCTCGGGCGGTACTGCATGCGGCAAGCGGGGTCGCTGTTCCTTTTAAACGCTTCCGCGACGCGTTGGGGTAGTGTGCATCGGCCGGCCGGTAGGGTGGGGTTATTTTGTATCGTTTGATTGACGTCGATGTTATTCGTTATGAATTCCAACCACATCACACTTTTTGTCAGTTTTGGGTAACAATAATATAATAATACATTGTTACAAAATAAATTGAATATGTATAAATTCTCAACTTGGTACTCGATGACATGTTTTTACCCAAAAATAGGTGTCATTATTTATCGATTACATAAATCCCCCCAGGATGATCCCAGATGACCTTGTATTTTTAAGATTCTTATCCTATTCTAAACCACCACATAAAAGTCCCATCTTGGTACTCAATGGCGTAGGGTTCACGGCGGTCTGTTCCTAGACTAATCAATACAAACTTTATAGATGATTAGATTTTACAAAACATAAAAATTGATAATTCGTACCTGGAAAATATAAAATAAAAAATTTGATAGAACCCTGTTGATGTCAATGAATTTTTAAAAGATTGTGTGTGTACATATATGGGAACTTTCAAATGAGCTTCTTTACATCAAACTGCTATGTATCACTAACTATGTACTAATATTTTAACTTTAGACAATTGTAATTTAAACCTTATGAGATTTGGCAATCTTCTGCCATGCATCATCTAGCTGGTTCTTCAGTTGCGAGTTCTCCTGCACCAGCATATCCAACATGTCAGCGTAGCAGCCGATGTCATCCAACTCTGAGTTCTCCGGCCAGTTAATCTCGCTACTGCCTGGTATCGGTCTCACGCCAACACTGAAAGAGGGTGCATGGTAGATAGCACGTACATATGTATGAATGTTAAGATCATTCAGAAAAATCTGACAATTCGAAAACCCCATTATTCGAAATTTACATAAAGCATATATAAATACAATCATTCAGCTGTTTTCAAAAACTTGTCGAGTTTTTTTAAGGTTTCCACTGTGGTTGCTTCAATGACATTACTTAGGGCCGGTTGTTTCAAGTTGGATTAAAGTAAGCGTTCTTTTAAAGCATAGATTTTTACGTTCTCCACCAATCAGACGATCCGTTTTCGTAAAAATCTATGCTTTAATCGACCGCTTACTTTGATCGAACTTGAAACAACCGGGCCTTATAAAGGTCCGTTAGTTAAATTTCAGATCAAATAAACCGAAATTTGATATAAGCGTCATTTTTTTCATCTTATAAATTTTTTTTAGTAAAATTTTACCGACGGCCGATACAGTCAAACCACCAGTTTATCGTCCGTTAGTTGGAATTGACAGACGTATTATTTTGTAAGGCTAGGTCCATTGTCAATTTGCGTTTCATGCTGTTTGTTAAACATGTACATTAGGGTGTCCCAGGCTATAAGGGTGAAATTTTTTTTTTCGAATTTCAAAACGCATACCCTCTATTTTTTTTTCATTTGACTCCAAAAACTTAAATATTAAATATTATTGAGATCGGATAACGATAACCCGTGCCGACTTGACGTCAAAGTTTAAGTTGAAAAGTTAGTATGGAGGTATTGGAACATTGTAGAGTTCATTATTTATATTCAGTAAATAAAACACATTTATAATATTTATTATTTATTTATAGTATAAAACACATTAATCATTAAATTTCCTTTTCAAAGTTTGCTTTTTACAATCAGGATATAAGTTTCTGTGTTCTTGTACGTAACGTAATAAAAATTGCTTTTGCTCCTCTTCAACAGTGCTTAAACCATGAAAGTCTTGCATTAATTTAACCGCTCTTTCTGCCGTATCATTAACTGCTCTCAGTGTAAATAGCTTCCTTTGAGCCTGTTGGAACGAATCATTATTTCACCATAAAGAAGGGCTCTTCTTCAGAAATCTGTCATCAATTTGGAGTTGATTAAATAGGAACTTGCTTTCGACAGAGACGAAGTCATCGATGTTTTTCTCTGAAATTAAATCAGAAGGAACGGTTATCAATCGTATGGTAAACTATAGAAGAAAATCGAAGCATAATTTACATATAAGACATACCAAAAAGTGGGCCACAAAGTTCTTCTTTGGATGCAATGTAACGTTTATCGTGGGCTGATGGGTTTTCTTTAGCTAAGTTAGCAACCATTTTTACTTTAGTTTCTTGATCGACATCATCGTCAAATAAAGACAAAACAGATACTTCATCTGTCAAATACCATAAATGCTGGCAAAACTTCTGTAAAGCTGCTTTGGAAATGCTTTTATCTATTGTTTCGTAAGCTTTCATGGATTTCAAAAAGCATAAGTCCTGATAAGGTGCTTTTACTACTAATATGCATTGGAGCCAGAATTTGACGCACGATGTCACGATAAACAGACAGACATCCAACAGAGCTGCCTTATCCTTATTTAAAATTCTGAATTGATAGCTTAGTAATGATATTTTTAACGAATAAATGGCTCTCGCCATCCACCGAGCTTGCTGCATAGCAACTGGAGGCCGAATCTTAAATTTCTTCTCTGTATCTCCACCAAGAAATATTATTGAAAGCTCAATTAATTCACGATAGTCATCTCTATCTATTTCTTTAGTCAATTCAAATCGGTAGAATTCTAGCAGTTTATCAATTTCTGAAACATTTAAACAAGATAGCTTTTCTGTACAGATTTGTGTTTTTTCGGCATCGACTTTTTTCCAGTTTTCTCGGAACTTTTTAAACAACGGAATGTCTGGGCTTGTAGTTACTTGGCTGATTTTCGCTTCAAACACACTTTTTAATACTAGTTCGTAGACGTGATGACGGAAAGCCAAAATAAGCATTTTTCTTTCCGTTTATTGTTCGAGAAGCACACATGCACCATTAATACGGCCTGTATTTGAAGCAGTAGTATCATAACAGAGAATCTGCACTCTGTCTTCAAGATTCCAGTTGATAATGGCATTCCAAACTGCCTGTGCCTGTTCGCTTCCTGATGAGCTGTCCAATTTTGGCACAGCTTTAAGTTCATCATATGAAATAACTATCAGGAGGCGTTCTTCTTTAGATTTACGTGAATCTAGAGCCGGCAATAGTTTGCCATTCCAGTGGACAGTTACCGTATCCGGGATATTGTTTTGTAAATTAACTTTTATAGCTTCAGCCCGCTCTCTTCGCATTTCTGTACGAATTCTATGGATTGAGGACTTGCTTATAGAAAAGTCATCCGTGTTATGCCCTAGTGCCTCAATAGTAGCTTCAATTATAAATACAGAATCTCTCACACTTAACTGACATCTATCTAATGCGGCAACCAACTTCGGAGTTATGAAATTTTTCTGCATACAAGTTTTATCGGGCTGAGAGGAAGCACCACTTAGGCTGGGTCTATTTTTTTGTAAATCTATTATTTCAGAATCAAAAGATGTGTTTTCTTGTGGTGGTTTATAAGATGAGATGTCGATGGAGCTAATGATGAAAAATATTTAGCACATCGCTTTTCCTCCTCAATGTTTCTAAGGCCCGTCTTTTCTTCCTTTCTGTAAGTTTTTTGTCCACTCCGGCTAAGTGACCAGGCCGACCTGGTTCTCTTTGGCGCTCCAAGAAGATCCTATCTTCATTTATTTTAATTTAGCTGAAGCGCATCGGCATGAGCAATGTCAAACAAATTGTCTAAGTTGGAAAGAAACTCTTGTCGACGTTGTTCAAACACTTCTTGTGTTTTTTCCGCATTTTTTTGGAAATCTCTCCAAACTTGGTATAATGAAATTATTTTCCTAACACAGTTAGGTAATGATTTAGTCAGTATACGTGCCTTTTCCCAGTTAATAATACACTCACGAATAGTAAGATTTACACGTCCATTGACACTTAAATTCACTTCACGAATATTATAGATCAAAACTCCCAGTACTTGTCCATTAGAGGGAAGTTTCGAACCGGTGACTAGATGTTTTACGTTTCCTATTAAAAATTTCTCCTTTTGAGAACTTCGTTACTCCAATGACATGTCGACTACTCAAAAGTAATGCGTTTACTAATAAAATAACCAAGTAATAAGACGCAAGCAATGCGAGATTTCCGTCGCGCCGTACCGTGCAAGCACAGACACGTTTCGCTGCAAGTCGGCACGGGTTATCGTGATCCTAAGTACGCAAAACTTTATTTTTAAATGTTTTGAGACCATTCAAATAAAATAAGAGGGTATGCATTAAAAAAAAAATAACACTTTAATTTTTTTGGGACACCCTAATGTACATATATACTGTGCTGACTGCTGCTATATTTTTAAGGAAAAATGTTTTCAGATAGCGATGTCGGGCTATTATTCTATCGAATATTCTATATAATTAATATTTCTTTACAATTTTTTATTTTGAATTAACAAAGTTCTACTGTATAAGTTTATCAATCTGGAGTGCATTTGTTCCCTTTTTAATGCTGATTACAATAAATTGTAAGTCTTGAAATGTCAGGGAATGGTAACTAATTAACATGGCAATTGTTCTACAAAATAACCGCAGCTATAAAAAGCAAATAATGAAACTGAAAAAGGTAACATACGGTATGATTAAGATTAACTTTGAATAGATTAACTTAATTAATCATTAATTTCATTTATTAAAAGAATCTAAAAGGTAAAATTTTATTGATTTGTTTACTTTCGATACTTTCAAATTTTTGCTTGGTCAGCCTTCAGTGTGGCAATGTTTTGACTAACGAACCTGGACAAATCTGGCTGAGATCGTGACAGGCTTAGTTTGTCCTTGCTTAGTCTTCCTCTTGATTTGGAGCCTCCCTTCCCTGCTTTGTTGGCCCCGGAGCTGGGAGAAGGAGATGGTGGACCCCCTGGCCCGGAGGGGGGGGCGCTGGGTGACCGGGAGGTAGGGCTCTGTGTTACCTCCTTAGCTAGGTGCTTCAGAACTGAGGACTGATTTAGGTAGTCATCAGGAATCTCGTTTATCTCCTGTAAAATCACAGAAATTATTATAATGAACATTATTAGATCATGTAAGATGCAATTTCCTCTGTATCTGAAATAATTTTTTCGTACCCACTTAAATATTTTGATGATCATCATAGACAATATATATATAATTTTATTTGATTAATATACTATTGTAATATTGTTGTATTAACTTTTCGCATATGGTGCCAAAATTGAAACGCATATTCCGGAGCTGTAAACTCAGTGTACATATAGACTTTTTTCCATTTTTAACTAACTAATCATCACGCTGTTTCTCCAAAGCGGTAGGCAGAGAACGCCATATTCTTCTATCTCGGCACACCTCTTTTGTTTCGGCTACATTCATGCATCTTCTCATGCAAGCTCAACGGTTGTTGAGGCTTTTAACAGGGCCATCCTCCAATATCTGTAGCATTTGATCGTGCCGGGTCTTTCGTGGACGCTCTCTATTCCTGTTGCCTTCAACACTCACCCCATATATTTTCTTAACCATCCTTTCCTCACTCACGCGCACATGACCAAACCATCTCAGCATTCCTTTCTTTATTCTGTCTACCACACTACAGCCAGCATTACATTCACTTCTAATTTGTTCATTCCTCACTCTATCGACCAAAGATTTTTCAGGCAAGCGCCTTGTGACCGCATTCAGTCTACTTTCATACCTTTTTTGCCAATTCCCGGATTCACTTCCGTACATCAGAGCTGGCAAGAGAACGCCATTGTGTACCACTAGTCTTGCATCTTTGGCCATAATGGCATTCAGAGCACCATTTACTTTTTTACCCGCAATCACTCTCCTTTCCATTTTTAAGTCTGATAAATATGAATATTTTAATTTTTTACTTGTATTATTATTTTATTAATCATTAAAATAATAGTTGATATGTATATAAGTGAATATACTATATAAATTATTATGTGAAAGTGCTAAAAATGAGAATAATCATAAGGCCAGCCACTCAGCTCTACTAAAGAGTGAAATTGGCAATCCTTCAGTATATTGCAGCATAGGAGAGAAAAGGGTTAATAAATGCGAAAGTTTCTATACATTTTAAAATAGACTTATATATTACGGTCACCTGAACTCCATCAGACCCGTTGCTATAGGGGCGCTGTTGATTGACAATTCCGTCCATGAAACTTCCACTGGATCTGGATAGTGAGTTCCGGTCTTTGTGAGAGCCGTTCATCGCTAGCGGTATGCCACTCTGTTTCTTGTTACTATCCGAACCGTGCATGGTGTGGAAACTAGGAGACTGGCTGGAACTGTGTGAGGACATGTTAGACGGATGGTCCCTGATCCCAGATAATCTGCTCAAGAGAAGAAAATAGTAAATCTTTGAGTTGAATACATCAAAATAAGTTTTACCGACATTAAGCATTTTTAAGGTATTAATATATGTACAGTCGAACTCGGTTATAATGAGCTCGGGTATAAGGAGATCTCGGCTATAGTGAGCAAAACTGTGAATTGATTTTGTTTTGCGCATATTCCCATACTGTCGTTCTCGGTTTTAAGGAGCGCGATTCCCGGATATACGGAGCAAATTTTAGAAACTCCGCATACATATTTGCTTGAGTTACGGAAAAAAAACAAATACGTACTCATAACAATGAACTTTGCTTTTGAAGCGGCTCGCACTTAATTAGGGTTCATTTTATGATGTACACAAAAATGAACCCTAATTAAGTGTGTCCGAAAATGCCACGTGCACAGGCAAACAATAGTTGTCGGCATTTCTTATCAAAGGGATGCCGAACTGAATGTTGAGAACTGTCATATAACTCCGATTACTGGGGGTGTTTCCAAAATATTTGAGGTGACAGTTTGTTTTATGCAGTTTACTGTATTAGCATTTGAAAGCCTAATAAGTTAAACGCGAATTGTTCTATCGGAAACATGTCCACTAACAAACGAAAGTGTCTCTCGGTTCGCGAAAAAGTCGAAATTATTCGTGAAATAGAACGCGGCACCAAAAATTCCGAAGTCTGTAAAAAGTTTTCACTATCGTCTTCTACAGTTTCATTGCTCTGGAAAATTAAGGACGTTTTTTTTAGCTGCTCTTGAAAATAACATCACAGTCAAAAAAATTTAGAAAGTGAAATTTACCTATCCCGGATATAAGGAGTCCCGGCTATAAGGAGCAAATTTAGTCGGTCCCGTCGCGCTCCTTATAACCGAGTTCGACTGTATTTATGTATGTATTAAGCATTTTAAAAGCAATAAATGTTTGAAATATTTTGGAGTACACTGGTCATTTAACATTTTTTTGCACTCCATTGGTCGGCATAGTAATTTCCTTCGTAACTCTGTTGGTGACTGTATGTTGCCGCAAACAATAGATTTAAAAAAAAGGGTCCTAGTACCTATCAGCACAGGTATAAATAAACACATGACATTAGTTCTATACAGTTATTGCTGTTATTCGGAATCATACATTGTCAAATATTTATCATGCATAAATCTGTTTATAATTTTTGTGACGTAACAAAATAGATACTGTAATGCATCTGGATGAATGTCTGTCAGAATGAATGAGAGAGACAGACAGTATGAGAGTCAATGGGTATAAATAGGGATGCGCCATATTGACGCAGTCTCTTACAATTGAACTACCATATCAGTAACAACTTGTCAAGCTATCTTAACAAGTTGTTACTTAATCGGTGTTTGATAAAAACTATGAAAATTTGTCAGAAATATGTGACAATCGGAATTGTATGATGAATCAGATTTCATATGGCCTTAAAATAAAAATTGGGTATCCTTGAGCCATCGAGTAGTAGTTCGAGTATTTCAGTTGATGATGATCTGCAAGAGGACGAAAAGGTGGATATTGCGAATGCAGCAGTTTATAAATACAATCTAAATAATTTTGTTCTGGAGTTTCTGGTAGGTCACATCAAAAATAGTGAGTGCACAGGGTTAATATTCATTTTCATATTTTAATTATCTATTGATTTATCCATTTTTTTGTTACATATTAAAAAATTACATTCATATCTGTTCAGTAGAGTGTACCATTTTCAACATGAAATTGAATCACCTCACCTACAGATATTTCATGCCTTAATCAGTGATCTATGTATACATTTTGGTGAATTGTAATACCTTCCAGTCCACTGTTCATCTTGTCCAGCATTATGAATAATCAGAGTGTTGTAAGATGAAGAGGAGACATCCAAAGAGCTCCGGTTACTGTTTGGTCCACCTCCAATTGATTCCTTTAGTGAACTTCGGTTGCTGCTGCCTTGTAAAGATTCCTAGCATAAAAATAAACAAAATTATTAAGAATGACAAAAAATTTACTGAATTTTTTTCACAATTTTTATGTGAAACACAATTAAAAATGCGGTTGTTTTCGTTGCAAAATTATATACTTGCAAAAATCAATTTTGGATTTTTTGTGAAACTGTAAAGTAAAAGCTAGTTATTCTACCAAATGGAAGAAAATCACAAGATTGAAATTAGAACAATGGTTTGAGATACAAATAAATAATTGTAAATTTTAGTTTCACTTTAAAGAACAATTTTTTGTTAAATACACATGAAATCACAGGGAAAGAAATATTTTTTCATGTTAAATAAATTGAAAAAAAAAAACTCGTGTTGTTAACATTGTAATAATCAATACTGTCACGATATAAACATTAAACAGACTCAGCAAAAGAGTTACCATTTTGTTTTACTATATAATGCCGCTATATAACTTTTACTATATAAACTGCACACTACGAACTGCACTATGTGCTCTATGCAGTGCACTGCCCCCGCACCCTGTCCTCACATACTATACATACACTTACTATTTATTAGTGATGGTCAAACCGTTATTGTAATCAGTTATTTTCGGTACAGTTATTTGGGATTCTTATCTGATTATATTGATGATTGATACCAATGGTTGCCCGTCAAAATGCATACATGCAAACACATAAAAATCTCAATTAACGATTAGTGTGTCACTGGTTAAAACACCATCACTACTTATTATACATACACATATTGACAAATTAATCTTTAAAAAACATTTTTTCTTATTGTGTCCGGTAAATATTTATCTGTATTGTTATTATTGTATCTAAAATATAAACACATTGCGAAGGAATTATCTAAAATATGAATCCTGTATTTAGTATATTTACAGAGATATTCACATAATTAGAAGCAATCTCAACTCAGTTTATAGTACCGGAGAGAAAAGATTAGCTGTTAACATTTCACTCAAAGTGTAAAGAATATTTTCTATTCAAAATAGAACGAAGAAGACTTTCCCCGAAATTGTTGTTACTAGCTAAGAATTTTGTCATTTTAAATTTAATTATTTTTTTATTTAAATTTTATCAGGCCTAGATATATTTTTTCAACATAAACATTTTTCGATGTATATCAAACAAATATGTATTTAGGATATATGTGGGGTATAAAAGCAATGGCAGCAATACCCAAAAATATTTGAATGCAGACATTGAGGGTTATTAATTTAGAATGTATTTATAGATTTTATAGAAAATATAGCCCAAAAAGTTATACGAAACATGATTTTGGAAGGGATAAATACGTAAAATCTATAATTCCGTACATTTTAAATCAGTAGTCCTCGGTGACTGCATTTTTTTGGATACTGCTGCCTTTGCTTTTATACCCCAAATATGACAAAATACCTATTTTTAGATATTCACAGATAATATTTTAGCATAAATCTAATATGTAAATACATTTCTAGTGGATAGTACATTAAGATATGTATAGAAATAAATTTTTGAGTCTGGGCTATATTAAGTATCAATTTTAGAATTTTAATTGGAAGATATTCTATCTACTCCATGTAATTTATATAATTTCTTAACATTTTGCTATAAGATGGTGTAACCGCAAATTTTCATTCATTCACTTAATTAATAACATGAACTTTGAACTCACCCATAATCGAATGACCAAGTGTCATAATTGATCCACCAACACTCAAGCACTTGATTCTTACATGTGTGGTCAAAGTTAATTTAATTGAGCCATATTTACCTTAAGTGAATTTCTATTAGAGTTGTCTTGCATATTCTCTTGTCCCTGTGGTTCTACTCTCGTAGTGTGCCTTATAACATATCTTTCTTCGTTGGATAAGTTTTCATTGGACGTAGAAACATCTGTCTCACTTCCAGATAAGCTTTGTGGAAAGCTTCCTGGAGCTAAAAGATTTAAAGTATAAAATAATGATATGTTAAAAAAGAAAAAATAAATTATGGAAAAATTAGTAGGGCCAGACAGTTCCCGAATCCGGGCCCGCCGCGCAGAGCAAGCAAGGAACGGAAGCCACGGGGCCCATGACCTGTCATTGACAGGTTTAAAGATCCTATACGCCATGGCCATGTTCACCATTTCTTCCATCCCATTCATATTCCCTTAGAGTGATATTTTTATGAATGTATTCCATGCATGCTCAGAAGTATTAGGAGCCCTTAGAGTATTCCATTCTTCGGACCTGCACAACTAGATATGGTATGATAATTGCACTTCTTGGCATTTTTTTTCCAGAATCTATTTACTTGTGATCTATTTAGTCCTAGATCCTTGGCTGGCAGTCTTCTCACGCCCACCTCCACTGCATATAGTTTTGTCATGTATCCATTTTCGGAGATCTCATTCAATATACCCTAGTATTTAATCACTGTGTGATCTTTTGGTATGTTTCTCTCAGGGCACTGTTAGCTCAACCAAGACCCGTTGTCAAGTGTAATCCAGTACAAGGTTAGGTCTCAGTACTGTAGCATAAATATACATATTGCACATCCCGTCAACAGGTAAGCAAAAATATAAATTTGATAGGGCAAAAATACAAATGAACCATTTTTAATCTTTAAGATCAGGACTGTTATTAATCACAAATTCTATGGCTACTAATTATTTTATCAAATTTAAATTTATTAAATATTTGTTCATTTAAAAAATTTATTGTAATGTATACTAAATTATATTATTCTCTTTTTGCTATGTAAATAGTCGACTGCCTTCAAACAGGTAATCCCTAGTTAGGCAGTCAAAGTGTTATTTTACAATTTTAAAAAAAGATATGAATAAAACACTATTATTATTATTCTATTGCGGAGAATGATTAACAAGGGGTCTCCTTGAAAGGACACGTTTCATGTTTTATATATAAAATTTCTCAAGACTCAAACAATTTTTTTCACTATGATCGTTAAATTGCATGAAAAACAATGTTACCTCTATGTGAGTTATGACAACTGATGATTTTTTTCATTTCTCATAAAATCTTTATATTTTTTCTATAATGCCTAATATTGTTTGTTTGTTGTTTTGGAAAATAACTTACGTAAATGTAAAATAGTTAATGTTTTTCCCCTAATTTAATGATCATCATGAATAATCTCTATAAAATTCAACGCCAAATTCATCAATAATAATGTCGCCAAATACATCAATAATCAAGTAATAAATAACCAACCAAAAATAAAAAATATCACTCATGTGGGGAGGGAGGGGATGGAAGAAATAGTAAACATAGTCATGACATTCCTTCCTTGTCATGACAGTCTTTAAACCTGCCGACGGCAGGTCGTAAGCCTGTGGCTTCCACCTCTTCCGTGCCCTGCGCAGGCGGCCCAGATTTGGGGACTCTCTGGTCCCTTTCTGGTGAGACTGTGGAGGCTAACTTTCACAAATTCTTATTGATTTTGGTCTCCAATGATTTGAGTTGAGATTATGAGTTATAATTTTTATAAAGGTATTTCTGTAAAATTTTAAGAGAAAAAAATATGTCTACTGTATGTCACTACCGATTTTAAACCACTGTGATAGGGCATCAACTCCAAAAAACTTTTATCCAAATATAAAATTAACATGTCGGTGCCCTGATTATTTAACTGTTTAAAAACAATAAGTTGCAAAACACAATTCAAGGAATTAATATTAAGGTAGAGATTATTAAGAAATCTCATCCAAGATTGAATAGAATTACTGTACATTACTGTAATGTGCGATAATTCAACACAATTAAATTTTGGCATAAAGAATGACGTAATGTATTAAAATATCGAGGCTAGAAGGCCAAATTGGCATTAGTGATTATTTCGAACTTTACAAGAGAGCAATATTATTTATTATTTATATTTATTTTTATTGTTTTGTCAATATTATTTTTATTATTAAACGATTTGAATTAACAAACTAATATGGAAATCGTTTAATAATAAAAGAAACATTGACAAAATCAGATTGACAAAATTTTATTTTGCTCTCCTGTAAAATAATCGATATTTATGTTAAAATATTGTACACTATGTTAAAATATTGTACACTGTGAACAGCATGTATAGATATTATCACTAATTAAAAACATTGAAATATTTTTCATTAGTACCGAAAAATATTCAAAATAAAAAGTATAAATAATACTAATATCGTTTCAAATATTGCAAGTAAGAATAATAACACTTTTGTTTTGACATTTTATCATAAGCGCCACGTTCTTGACAGTCAAATTGTTTCAAACACAACTATTTTCCAAATCAGCAAGCTATCAAGTATCAACCTGAAGTAATTCATTGTTAAAAATCAGCTTATCCAAGTCGTAAACAAGATGTGAACTGTTTTCTTTGTTTTGCAAAAAACATTTTTCATGCAGTTAGGTAGATTTTGATTTTAAACTACTCATTTTTTAAATGAACAATGATTTCTTGCACAAAGTGGTTGCTTATGGTTAATTTAGATTATTGATAAAAACAAAATAAATGTTTATATTGCCAACCTGACTGTTTCCTGGCCATTTGAACATTATTAGTGAATTGAAGAAATCTGCCTGTGTTACGAAGAGAACTCATTTCTGTAATGAATAATATGACAGAATAAATCTTTTGCTCCAACAATTAATCATAATACATAATTATTCATTCTCATTATGATCAATTAAATATATGATTTATTTGAAAGCACAATAGTGAAAAATAACATTATTCATATTTGATCAATGTTAGCTTGTGTTCAGTGAAGACATGGTATTAATTTATAATGTAAAAATACTACAAACATTATGAAAATATTGTTTTCATTGGAGAACCAGAGAGCAATTCATCAAGGTGTTGAGATTTTTCTCCATTACAATATCAAACAATGATATTTTATACAGCTTTAGATAGTAAATACTGTATATGACTCACAATGGTTTGAAAAACAATAATATTTTAAAACCAAATTATTTGGATACGAAGATACCATTTAATTTGAACAACATATCGTATTAAATGAAAACAAGGAATCCAATAAACCCAATTCCAAGAATAAATAAAAAGTATAACAAAATAAACGAAATGCACATGGGAGTGTAAAAATAAATTACGTACGCCCTAGTGACAATTTTGTAAACAAGCGATGTTAAAAGAGAAGGAGAAAATATGTACTGAAATTAAATATTTCTACCGAATTTTCTGATACTATTTTTGCGTCTAATGACACCGAAAAAGGATAAATAAGTATTTTTTATTTACTTGAATTGTGATGAAGGTAACCTGTTGGCAAATGACATGAGACATAAACTCAATCCGCTAAACTACATCATTTTACATGGATTGCAAATTACAAATGACATCAATTCACAAATTCCTCTAGAGGAATGTCATGTCGTATTTTACTCATTGCATTATTTTTCCATTTTTGCAAACACTACTCTATTGTTTGTGTAGAGAAAAAAATACAGCGTACCTACTTGCCCAATAACATTAACAATGGTCTTTGCAGTATAATTTTGTACAATGTATAGAAGATGAATTAAAATAAATAACTGATTGAATTTTAACACTCATACATATTCATAATTTTGCTAATACTTGCCACGATTTCTTGGATTTTTCTGAACACATGTGGATGTAATTTACAAATCAAGATAAATTAATTACAAATAGGAACTGATGTAACTAAACATAGTTAGTAGGCAGAGAGGATAAAATGCCACACTCTTCTACCCTGGTACACCACTTTTGCTTCAACCACATTCATACACCTTCTCATGCAGGCTCTTCGATTGTTGAAGCTTTAAATAGGGCATAAATAATAATAATCAATAATTTTTAATAGGGATTGAAAAACTCTTGTGGGGTGACCCGATCTCTTGTTGACGTTGGGATCACCAGGTTGTGGGATACCGAGTCTCCGGATTCCCATTTTGTATAATGTATTATACGATGAAAAACAGCTGATAGTAAATAGAAAATCGCGATCAGTTTTATAATGTTTATTAATCTTGGAATTATATTACGTCGACCTCATTAGATAATGGTACGATGGATGGTAATGATGGATACGCCTAGGGTCGTCAATTTGTTCCTGGTCGCGTGTGTAGCTGGTGCAGGAAAGGGTTGAGGCGAAGATTGTGCTGGGAGATGGAGATGGTGCTGACGACTGATGTATGTGGCGTATCGCGGTGAGGTCAATGATGATGATGGTGTTACCGTCGGAAGCAGATGGTGTTCGCTACTGGAGGTAGCGAAGACAGTGGAGCGATGAAGCGGACGATGATCGATGGATTGGGGACTGGAGGCGTGGCGAGGAAAGAGGTGAGCAGCGTAGCAATTGTAATTTGATATCGTAGCTACTGCAGGCTGATGGTTGATCGTATGGCATAGAGAGAGAGGCGCTACGTAGTGAGATGAGCTACGGGATGGCTACGGGTAGCAATCGTCGGGCAGCGTGACCTCATGATTAAGGTGAGTGAAAGAACTGCGTAGCGAGGTGTGCTACGCTCTTTTGGATACTCAAATGAATTCCCTCAATAAAAATCTATGTTTAATTCCCAGATTAGGATAGGCGAGAGTCATGACTACTAGACCAACACTGTTCGTCTAATCGTGTGGACTGTGGATAGACAAAATAGCATTGGAACCAAAGTTGACATCCGCCGCTTATCGGTTTTCGACAGAATATCAAAGGGGTTGGGGATAATATCAATACGCCAGACACACATTCGCCGGTATACTGAATTATTATTTTTTTTGTTTATATTCTCATAGCTTTATATTGTTTTTCTTTATGCACATGTATACCTATATTCTTCCTATTAATTGTATATTGTGCTTGAAATGTATTACTTTACTTTTGTTTTTTGTAAAAGCTCTGAAGGGCGTTAATAAATAAATAAATAAAAATAAAATAATGAGGTTTAAGTTTATTATCTTGTTGGCTTGAATGTGTGAGCGCTATACCATAAAAAGAGTCAAGGTTGGGGTGTGTGGATCGGCGCTATACGGTCTCAAAGTGTTCAGCCGTTCGGCGTGTATACTCTATGCCATTTCCATATATCTTATCTATGGTTATATTTTATATTATTTATCTATGGAAGTTCTGTATTTGTTCCATTTCCATGGTTCGTTTTCTTTCTCCGCGAAATGACGTTTCCGCGCGTTTGATGTAAATATTGTTCGGTTTTACAAGTCTTTAAGTTTTACTGTATTGTATATTTTACAAAGTTAATTTAAAATGACTACTGACACTTCAACCTCAGATTCTTCTTCGTCATCGGAATCTGATACAACTTCTGATTCAAGTGATGAATCAAATAAGTAATTATCTTTTACTAAATGAATTTATCAAAATTAAAAATATGTAAGTATCAATTTTAACACACATGTTATTTTTTTAATTTCAGGAAATCGAAGAAAACTATTATCAAAAATGATAAAAGGAAGTACAAATCCAGGTCTCCTGTACATAAAATTCGAGATAAATCAATAGAATATATTTCTAAAAAGATGAAAACGGAAAGGCGATCGAGATGTCTAAGTGATGAGAATACAAAAGCACTTCGCCGTCGAACTCGTTCTATTGACAAATCATTAAAAGACCTGAAATCAAGAAAGCCATCAAGATCTCCTAAAAGACAATCCAAATCACCAACAGAACTTTCTTCAAGAAGACACCTCAGATCGCCGAAGCTTTCAAACCCAAGAAGGGAATTATCTCCCAAGAAACAACTGTATAGAGACCAAAGTTCACCAAGAAAGCAATCTAGGTCACCCAAGCATGTTTCACCCAGAAAGCGATCCAAATCACCCAAGCAGATTTCATCTAGAAAGCGATCTAAATCTCCTAAGCAAGTCTCTTATCGAAGGCGATCAAAATCACCAAAGCATATTTCACCTAGAAAACGATCCAGGTCACCAAAGCATACTTCCCCCAGAAAGCGATCCAGGTCACCAAAGCATACTTCACCCAGAAAGCGATCCAGATCACCAAAGCATACTTCACCCAGAAAGCGTTCCAGATCCCCAAAGAATACATCACCCAGAAAGCGATCTAGATCGCCTCAAGTTCCACCTAGATCGAAAAGATTTTCAAGGTCACCTCTCCGAAATTATTCACCCCAAATTCATTCGCGCAAAAAATCACACACAAAGAAGTCACTCAAGCAGTCTCCTAAAAAATATTCGGGCTCTCCAAATAGGAATCAACCACGCATGGAGTCTAAATCTAATCAAAGGGACGGTAACAATTATGACCATCACAAGAAAGCCTCGACGAGGACTCTGAGCAAAGAAGGCTTTGACAGCAAGAAAGATGTAGAACGGTGGCCTCATGATAAATTTGAAGCTAATCAAAGAGAGGAAAGGTCATCATTTAGAGGACATAATGAAGAGCGTAATGGTTTTGGAGGAGGTACATTTTTATTTCATTCCTTTTTTGTCATCTGTCAAATAATCATCCATAGAAAATTTTCAAACTCATTTGACAACTAAAGGATGTCAATTATTTATTTATTTATTTCCCAATTTTCTATTTTATATACCTTTATTAATCTGAGCAGGCTGCTCTAACTTATCTTACTTTTGCAAGTGCACCAATACCATGACACCGTTTTTAACGACCATAAATATAAAAATGCAAAGACTCAAGATAATGTGAATTATCAAATGTTCATATCAATGAATACGGCAATTCTTGTAGCTACAGGCTTATCACCTCCATTATACACATTTATGATTGATTATTTATTTAATTTTACAGGTTGTCATGTAAGGTTATAAATTGTTTCATACAATTATTTATGTTACAGGTTTAGGTGGAGGGAGTAAAGGAAATAATAATTCGAGGCATTACAAATCTCAAGAGGAAGAATTTTATGATGCTAGAAGGGAGCAGAGAGAGAAGATTGGATGCATTGGAGTCAATGCTCTGTGGGGGCACTCGCCACCTAGAATAGAGTATGGTATTTGTTTAATCTTTAATTTAACCTTGTTAATTAAAACTTCAAGGAACCCAAAAAAACATTTTGAATTATGTGGTACCCTGTTAATTTGAATTCAAGATAAAAAAAATGCAATGCGATTGTGTAATTCACCAAAAATCATAAAACTCACGGAAAACACCATTAATTTTGTGAATATGATGTGTCATATGAAAAATATATTTTTGCATATTTCAAGAAATTATCTCAAAAGAACACAACGAAAATAAGTATTTCACTATATAATTTAATGTCCTATTAATTTAATCTAAATAAAATAATCGTAATCTAAATTAAACAAACCAAACCTAATAACCTAACCTAACCTCATATATTGCCTATGAAATCTCAAAATATGCTGTGCATTTTTCGAAACTTTAAAGTGTAATATCTTATTTAATGCTTAATATTTAAACGTAAATTATCTTTCATTTTGTTATTAGCACATTCAATAATATAGGGAAATACTCATTTTCGTTGTATATGCAATGGGACCATTATCTTGGATTTAGCCAAAAATTGTGACATTTATATTACTAAAGTACCCAATATTAATATACTTGTTATCACTTCTAAATATTTGTTTCAATTTTGCTAAATTTAATCGAATTACAGTTGTGAACTAAGATGTTCTGATTTATGGCGCAAAGGGTTTTATTTAGAATTACGAATTACTGGGATTTTTGAATTATCGGGTTATCTACCATGTAATGGCAGTTACACAAAGTAATTTGTGTCTACCGCACCAGAAAAAGTGGATTGCTCTAAAAATGGATAATATGTATATGTCAATCAATTAATAAATGAGACTTACAAATAAGGTCGATATATTGACGGAAAAGTACCAGGCTGATGTGGTGTAATTGGTAGCATACCTGCCCGGAAAGCTAGGTGATCTGGGGTCGAATCCCGGTAGCCAAAATATTTTTTCGTTGATTTGATTTTTTCTGTATGTCTTTCTAATTGATTACAAAATAAATTTGGTTTTAGATTGCAACTTTACAATAAAGCCATGTATTCACTAGGGGACAAATTGTCCCTCAACAGCACGCGCGGCATAGAGTCTACATGACGTTGCAACGTCGTGCACTGTTCCGCGACCTTGCGCACAACATAGCGCGGCATTTCTACGTGCCGTGGCAACGTTGCCATGCGCACGGTACCCGAGCGTACTCACTGCAACATTCCGCGGAGCGTCAGTACCACGTGGTATGTTTACAAGTGAATACGCATGCGCTGTATCTGTCAAGATGACAATGCGGGGAAACGAAATCGTTCTTGAACTCATCGAGCTGTATCGATCGAAGATCGCATAGAATGTCCGTCCTTCTTTCTCTTTGCAGTAAATAATTTCGCATTCTCCTCTTTTTTCTCCTCTTACTTTTCGATAAACTCATTAACATAAACAGATACGCGGCTATCATCATAACCTCATAGGGCGATATATTTCCGCGACGTCTGGAAAACAATAATTATTTGCAAAAAGGACTTTGTTTTTAATAATATTCAATTTACTACAGTAAAACCTCGTTTATTTGAAATTGTGACCCAAAAAAACATTTCGAATTGCGCGGAACCCCGTTTTCGCCAAATGAGATACCGCAGGTGTCAACATAAGCTCATCGGGTGACATTTCCGCGACAAGATATGCGAGTCCCGGTGTGTACACGTCAAATGGCCGCGTCATTGTCCCCGAAACAAGAGCGTAGATGTTGAAGCGACATGCCGAGCGGAATGTTTCGCGATTTGTCCCCTAGTGAATACATGGCTTAAGAATGTGTTCTTGAATATAATTCATCTACTCTATTTACTTTAATATCTTTGTTGTTTTCTGTTTGTTCATTTTTATTTATTTACAAATATATATAAATTTTGATTTAGGTCTGATGAGGAGAATGCAAATAAAGCACTGAAAAAAAGTAAAAATGCATCCAAAGATACAAAAAAGAAGTTAAAAAAATTAAAGAAGAAATTGAAGAAAGCGAAAAAAGCCCGCAAGAAGGCAAAACAAAAGAAGAAAAAAGGATCAGATTACGATGGTAGTAGTTCTGACAGTGAAGTTTGGGTGGAAAAAGGACGTAAGTACTTTACTTCATTTACCTACCCTTTATTTTTTGTTCCAACAATTTCAGTTATTTTTATGAATGTCACAATGTTTTCTAGAATGCATTTAAATTAAGAATTCATGATTCAATATTGGTCATGTAGTTGTTGCATTATTATTAATACATATTACGCTATCATCTTCATCACCGTCAGCTCTACAACCCCTGGTGGCTCTTTTTTTTCAGTGAGAACTGCGCATACGTCACTTTCAGAAATGACAGTTACTTATTCTATATTTACTGACGTAATATTTTGTGTGTATTGCAACTGCCAATTTGCTTTTATTTGAATTATTGAGTTCATTAATTACCATTAATAATATTGATACGGGGTCAAGTTGGGCTCAGTGAAAGACAGAATAATGGTTGAAGAGTAATTGATCGATGTATGTACGGTAGTTAAGTTACGGTAGTTAGCTACGATGAATATGTATACAAGAACGGTGCGAGGGCGTCGCAGGCCGCGCATGCGCTCGCTGCAGCTGCAGTGGAGTGGCGTACACCAGCGTGGGGAGGGGATGGAGTCGGCAGACTCCGCGCTATACGCAGCGGGCGCGGGTGCAGAGGGGCGCAACTCGCAGGACACACGCTCGGTGCAGCGGGCGACAGCAGCAGGCACCGGCGGGGAGAGGGGGTGTAGCTCGGTAGGGCTCACACTAGGCGCCGCAGACGGCGGCAGCGCGGAAGTGTAAAAGTGAAGGCAACAATATTTAAATTAAAAAGTGTTTTAAATGCGGTCCCCGAGGATTACTAATTTAAAATGTACTGAATTCTAGATATCACGTTTCCCATAAATTTATAGGTTATGTTTCCCATCAAATCTCGAATTCATTTATAAATTATAAATTAGTGCTCCTCGATGACTGCATTAAAATTTTTTTGGGTATTGCTGCCTTTGGTTTTATACCCCATAATTAGTTATTATTATCGTAATTTGTAGAGAAAGTTCGTTAAACATTAAGTCTTTCAATATTTTATTCGCAACATGAATACGTCAAAGCCATGTATTCACTAGGGGACAAATTGCATAGAGTCTACGTGACGTTGCAACATCATTCACTGTTCCGCGACGTTGTGCACAACATAGCGTGGCATTTCTACGTGCCGTGGCAACGTTGCCATGCGCACGGTACCCGAGCGAGCTCACTGCAACATTACGCGGAGCGTCAGTACCACGTGGTATGTTTACAAGTAAATACGCATGCGCTGTATCTGTCAAGATGACAATGTGGGGAAACGAAATTGTTCTTGAACTCATCGAGCTGTATCGATCGAAGATCGCATAGAATATCCGTCCTTCTTTCTCTTTGCAGTAAATAATTTCGCATCCACCACCTTTTTCTCCTCTTACGTTTCGATAAACTCGATAACATAAATGGATACGCAGCTGTCATCATAACCTCATAGGGCGACATTTCCGCGACGTGTGGAAAACAATAATTATTTGCAAAAAGGACCTTGTTTTTAATAATATTCAATTTACTACAGTAAAACCTCGTTAATTTGAAATTGCGACCCAAAAAAACATTTCGAATTGCGCGGAACCCCGTTTTCGCTAAATGAAGTGTAAATAGATACCGCAGCTGTCATCATAACCTCATCGGGTGACATTTCCGCGACAAGATATGTGAGTCCCGGTGTGTACACGTCAAATGACCGCGTCATTGTCCCCGAAACATGAATGTAGATGTTCATGCGACATGCCGCGCGGAATGCTGCGCTATTTGTCCCCTAGTGAATACATGGCTGTTCCCCACGGAAACAATTAAATAGCAGGTGCGGTCCGCTGAGTTCGCTTCCGAAGCCCCGATGTACTAGCAGGCCGGGAGTGTAGAGCGCAGAAAATTCTCCAAGTCCAGAATCCGTGCCAAGTCGTCGCCTCAGGTGGTAAAAACAAGTCCAATAAATCCAAAATCGTAGCCAAGTCCAAATGCAGAAGTCAGTAGAAAATCCAGAGTCCAAATCCAAAGAAGAAAAGCAGGGGTCAAGCAGGGTGTGAAGTGAAACGCAGAATAAATGTTCCAGTAGGCGTACTCGGCAGAGGCTCCCAGCAGAATGAGGCTCTCGCCCGCCCGGCGCAGTATTTATACAGTGCGGAAAGCTTCCCCCTGACTCGCGCGCCGACCAATCAGCGCGCTCGATTCACCGGGCGCTCGGAGCGCAAAATGACGGCCTCCCGTGCCGATTCGCGGATTAAAATTAAATATTTTAATCGATAGCAAATTAAACGCCACCCCCCCGGGGATTTTAACACATCATCTATACCAATCTATGTCTTGCCCATAGGATGATGTCGTTTACTGGAACCGCAAGAGTGAATTTACCTAGTTATTCAACAAAATATGCCGATTTACCGCGGCATTTTCAAGAATTAATTTACATTTAATTCGGTTAAAAATAGTAAACATGATTTTACGAGATTCTAAGTTATACCATTAGATAGATCTCAACCAAGCGCATCCTTTGGTGATATTTTCAAGTATGTCGGATAGATATTAATTGCGTAATAGGCAGACAAAGTGTGTCACCTCAAACAAAGCGCACTAGCTAACTTTCAGACAAGCAAAAACATATCACTCCCATAGATGTTCACATGAGGAACACAATAAAAAATGTTTCAGCTCGCTGGGACGTCTGTAACGTCCGTAATCAGAGTTCAAAAATATTCGCTGGTGGCCCTCGACTCCAGCCGCACGGCGCCACTATGGCGCCGGGTTTTTTCCATTACCCGCGCGGGCTGCATACATACAGGCGGCGCGGTCAAGCGAGTTTATCAGGGCCCACGCGAGATATTTTACTCTCAATTTAAACATTTTTTACTTTAATTTCTACTTTACAATACCACACAAAGGACTCATTTGGCACATTTAAATACTTATGTATTTTTACTTCCTCGCCTCTTCGAGGCAGGACATTTACATAAATTCCATCAAAATAGCGGCCATTCTATGATAGTCCGCGGCGCTCCGCGCGATTTAAAAATGATTTTATTCCCATCGCGCGAGCTTTCCCTGTATATCAAGACCACGAAACATCAATTTTATTCAATATTACATTTACAAATGTCTTATCTAATTCTTAAATATTTCATTCTTAAGATATTTCATTAAATATTTCATCAAACTTAAATATTTCATTTTCTTAAGTATTTCAAATATTTCAACACTTTACAAGATAAGACCAAAAATGCAATTTCTTCGTGGAATTTTTCCAACGCCCTCCGTCGGAGATGTCACATATCGCCGGCTCGCTGCCCGCGCCGACTATCCGCTTGGAGGCGAGGTGGGCCCATACAACGGACCTGAGCCCTCCGTAAGGGCCAACATTCATGACTTCAGACGGGTCATCATCATCCCGTCGTCATAATTCTACCTGTCCGATACACTCCCCCCGTATAGCTTGCCTATACCGATGCTAGGAGGACAGGTCCATCCGCGGCCCTTGTGACATGGTGATGATCCGGGTAGCGGGTCTGGTGTAATCTCCTGCTGCCGTTCTCACGCGGACAACACGTACGTGTCCGTCCGCCGCAGCCTTCGCTTCAATCACTCGTCCCCTTGGCCACGTGTTTCTGGGTAGAGCGGGGTCCATGATGATCGCCACCTCTCCCTCTCGGATCGCGGGCGCCGCATCCTGCCACTTGCGCCGGCGCGCCAAAGTCGGCAGATACTCCCGCATCCATCTTCTCCAAAACAGATCAGCCATCTGTTGAGCCATCTGCCACTGCTTCCGCAGACAAACATTTTCATCCAGTGCGCTGTAAATCGCGAGATGCGAATTTCTGCCAGCCGCCCCTAGTAGCAGATGGTTGGGGGTGAGAGGTGCGTCGTCCTTCGGGTCCACCGAAACATGTGTCAGCGGTCTGCTGTTGACCGTGAACTCCGCCTCAGCCAGCACGGTCCTCAATGTTTCCTCCCGTGGAGCCCGCTCCTTCAATGTAGCCTCCAGTGCGCGCTTGATAGACCGCACCAGGCTCTCCCATGCGCCGCCCATGTGCGGGGCAAGTGGGGGGTTGAAGTGCCATTCAACCCCGCTCTTAGCGAGATGATCCTTCATCCGCGAGTCCTCCTTCAGCTCGACGAGGGCTACCGCCATCTCCTTCTCCGCGCCCCTGAAGTTCGTTCCATTGTCCGAGTACAGGAAGCGCGGATGGCCTCTGCGCGCGGCCATCCTCCTGATGGCAAGTATGGCCGAATCAGCTGACAATGATTCGGCTAGCTCCATATGCACAGCGCGCGTCGTGAGACAGGTGAACAGCGCGCCGTATCGCTTCTCCTTCCGGCGCCCGATGGTTATCTGCATCGGCCCGAAGTAATCCAATCCGCAGTGGTGGAATGCGGGTGTGTGGTGTGCCAGCCGGCAGTCCGGAAGCTGGCCCATCATCGGCGGGGCCGGCTGGCTCTTCTCAACACGGCATCGCTGGCACTCAAATTTCACCCGGCGCACCACAGGTCTCAATCTGAGCACAAAAAAGTTCTCACGTACATCTGCTACGGTCCTTTCTGTGCCCGGGTGATTCGCGCGCTCATGGTAGTGACGCACCATTAGCCGCGTGTACGGGTGGCCACCGTCTAGTATGACGGGCGCCCGTAGTCCCGGCGGTATCCCTTCTGTCGTCGTGCCCTCAAGTCGCGAGCTCATCCTGATGACGCCATGTGCATCCAAATGGGGCGTCGTGTGGTGCAAGCGACTGGTCCGCGGTACTGATGTTCCATCGCGGAGAGATTTCATCTCAGGCCAAAATGTCTCTGCCTGAGCGTGTAAAATCCAGGCGCGTTCGGCCGCGGCCCACTCGTCGGCCGTGATGTCTTGGCGGACGCGCGCGGCGGCCGGGCGGCGACAGTTCGCCGCGAAGCGCCGTACCCAGGCAGTGGCTCGTAGTAAGCGGGTCCAGGACGAGAAGCGCTGTATGTCTGGTAGCGCTCCCCCCGTGGCCGGCTGCCGGGTCACTAGTACTGTCTCCGGGCGCCTTTCCATCTGAGCCACTTCAGGTGGCGGATGATTCTTCTCCTTCGGCCAGGCTGACTCACCCCTCCTCAGGAAGCTCGGGCCGCTGAACCACATGCCGCCGGCGGTCAAATCCGGCGGCTCTCCGTCCCGCGTGCCAATATCAGCGGGGTTATGTCGAGTAGGTACCCATCTCCAGGCCGTGGTGTCCGTCAGCTCGTCGATGTCGCCCAATCTGTTGGCGACAAATACCGAATATGTCCGTGGATCGGTCCTCAGCCAACACAGGACCGTCGTGGAGTCGGTCCAATATACCGTCCTGGAGATGTCGCAGCGGTGCTCCTTCCTGATGGTCTCCGCCAATCGCGCGGCAATGAGCGCCGCCTGTAGTTCCATCCGCGGAATTGAGAGAGGCTTCAATGGTGCTACTTTGCACTTCGCTGAGACGAAGGCTACGTTAATGCCGCCCTCTTCCTCCTCAACGAAGTACGCAATTGCACAGCACGCCTTCTCAGAAGCATCGCAAAATAAATGCAATGTCACTCTGCTACAACGCCGTGATATGCTCTGGCGTTCTATCCTGCACTGGCTGTCTCGTACCAGTGCGTACCATAACCGCCACTTCTCGGCGTGCTCGGGATGTATCCGCTCATCCCACCCGACCTTGGACCGCCATACGTCCTGCAGAAGAATCTTCGATCGGATCAGCAAGCATGCTAGAAATCCCACTGGGTCGAAAATCTGCATAACGGCGCTCAATAAATTCCTCTTCGTCGGGTGGTCCTCCGCAGTAATCTCTGGTAAATTGACAAACTTGAATATAAATTTGTCCGAGGCGGGCTCCCACATTATTCCGAGCACTCGTTCCGTAGTATCCTCTCCGCCGATAATCCGCATCGGCTCTACGGCCCGTAGAGTGGGGTCGATCCGGCGTAGCACTTCCGGATCGTTCGACGCCCAGTTGGTCAGCATCATGTCGCCTCGACGTAGTATTTCCGACACCTGTTGCATCATGGTGATGGCTTCATCCGTGGTGTCCAGGGCATCCAAATAATCGTCCATGTAGAACGTGTCTCGGACCGCTCGGGCAGCGGCCGGAAACTCCCTGGCGCTGGCAGCTGCGATCCGGTTGCGGACGTACTGGGCGCTGCTTGGCGAGCACGTCGCCCCAAATACCATAGACGACATCTGGTACGTCGTCGGGTCCTGCTCGCCTGGTTGTCTCCACAAGAACAACTGTGCCGCCTGGTCCGCCGGGCGAATCTTGATGCGCAGAAACATCTCCTTGACGTCCGCTGCCAGCGCCACACGCCCTTCCCGGAACCGGAAGATGCTCCCCAAGAGCGAACTGAGTAGGTCCGGTCCCGTCAGCAAAACATCGTTGAGGCAGACGCCGCGGCACTTGCTTGCCGCGTCAAAAACGATCCGAATTTTGCCGGGCTTATTCGGGTTGAATACGGCAAAATGCGGCAAATAAAATTTCCCCGCCAACTGGGCTTCAGCGGTCGGTGAAAGGGCGTGAGCATAGCCCTTTGTGAAGTATTCCTCCATCTTCGCTCTGTATGCCGCGGCATACGCAGCATCCTTGGCCATCTTCCGCTCGATCCCGGCCAGGCGGTTGAGGGCGCACTGGCGGTTGTACGGGAGCTCCCTGATGCTGTGAATGGTACCCACCGCTTACCCAGGACCGTTTTATGAGCAAAAGCTCCCATATCGGTCCTTCTCATTCGTCTCCAGGTTGACATTTTTTTAGCTACAATGCAAGACCGTGCTGCCCCGCACGGGTCGTATAAACCGGTGCGAGGCGGCACGGCCGCAAAAACAAAACCATTCACAGACCGACACCATTAGATACGTCTTTATTGCATAAAAAAAATACATAAATAAATTCAAGAACAAAGAAAAGGTAAAATAACAAAATAAGAAAAATAATAATACAAAATAATACGAAATAATACTCCCTATAATTCCCTATATAATAAAGCTCCCTGATGCTGCTATCGTCCCTCCAGAGCAGGCCGGTCTCCCACTGGCCTGTGGGCAGCTGTCGTGTGGTGGCCTCCATGATGACCGCGGCGCGCGCGTCCCCTCGATTTACACGGGCGGCGGCGGTGACACCGAGCGAGTCCACGGCGAAATGTTCGCGCACGAGCGCCTCGAGCCGGCTGTCCGCGGCGGGAGCGCTCTTCCCGGTGAGCATGAGCACAATCGTCGCGCCCGTGTGCGGCTGGGTCCCGAGAATGCCATGCGTGGCCCATCCCAAAAGCGTCCGCGACCGAATACCGCCGTCCGGCATCTCCTCCAAAGACCGCGTCACTATGAGATGCGCGTGATCCTGCCCAATCAGTAATTTGGGCCTCACTTCGCTGGCCGAGACGTGGCCCAAGCGTGAAAGTTCTCGCGGGTCACTCACGACGCACTGCGGCGGTAGAGCGAGCGCTCGCACGGTGCGCGCTCTCACGGGGTACTCGGCACTGTCCTTGCCTCGCACTGTTACATTCACGGCTCGCGACCGATTGTCCGAAGAACACATGCCACCCGCGCCGTGTATGCGCAACGCGCGCACAGGTCCTTTGGCACCGACGGCAATAGCCACATCTTCCTCGAGGAGGGTGACCGTCGATCCCTCGTTGAGAAGCACGTGCACTTCGGCCTGCCCACGGGGGCCGACGACCGTCACAGGCAGCACTTTCAGGTACACGGTGCGCCCGTGTTCTTGGCCCCCGGCGTGGCCCACTGTCTCGTTCGCAGGCGCCGACACAGATGTTGATGCTGCGGCGGGTGCCGCGCCAGTGGTGGAGGTCCTCGGGGCGCGTCGTGCTGCATCCTTGGAGCGGACCGCGCCTCCCTTGTTGCGCGGCCCGCGGCTCTCCTTGTAGTTGGCCGCAATGTGCAGCGTCTGGTGGTGGGGCTGGTGACACCCCGCCTCGCCGCACCGTCGGCTCCTGCACCGGCCGACCAGGTGGCCGCGCTGCAGGCAAATGTAGCACACCCTCAGGTCCTTCACAACCTTCCATCGGCGCGGCACCGACTTCCCCAGGTATGCCTTGCAGCTCGGCATCTCGTGCGTGGACGTCCTGCACAGGGCGCAGTAGACATCGCTGCGCGCCGGCGGGTCCGCTCCCTGCCGACTGGTTGATGGTCGGCTCTCCTCCTGTCGCTCGGTCGTGTGGTGCACCGGTCCGCTGCGGGGTGTGACCGGCTTCTTTGTGTGTAGGCCGGCGGTGGGGGCCGCTGAAAGCGACCGAGCGAGCCATTCTCCGAAGTCCCGGACGGTTGATGTGGGGCACCCGTGCCGGGCCTGCACCCAAACACAGCGCAGCGGCATCGGCATCTTCTCGACCATCTCGGCGAGGAGCTTCGGGGAAGTCAGGTACTTGTCATCAAATCCCTTGATGGTCGCCACCACGTTGCGCACTTGAGAGGCGAACCTGGTCATCGCATTCAGTGGCGCGTCGCTCGGGATGGCTGGAATGCGGCGAACCTTCTCCAGCATGGCGTCGACGATCACGGTCGCATTCCCAAACTCGTCGCGAAGCGCCTGCATAATTTCTTCAATATTGTCCGCATCCAGCAGTAGCGGCGCGACCTCCTCGCGCGCCCTCCCTTTCAGCGCCCGCTGCAGGCGGATCAGGTTCTCCGCCGATGATACTCCACAGAGCGCTGTGGACTGCTCGAACTGGGCGGAGAACGTCGGCCAGTCAAAAGGATCGCCGCTGAAGATCGGTAGGTCCTGTGCTCCCGACTGCCGCGCCATGATCGCCACTGTTTGAGGAGTGGGCTCGCCTGTCGTCTCGCTCTGTCGGCTGCGGCGGACGACCTCTTCGATGAGTGAGGTCATCGACTCCGGTGTGACAGTCGGTTGGTTGGTGACCCACTCCCTGGTGAAGGCGCTCGGCTCCGGGCAGTGTTCACGCCGCGCAGCACCGCTGGAAGAAGCGCGCCTGCTGCGCTCCTCGCTGCCTGTCCTCGCAGCAATGGTGACAGGCCCCACTGCTGTGCTCCTGTTCCTCCCTACAGGCGGTCCCAATCGGCTGGTGATGCTACCACCCACTGGGCGGGGTGGCTCACTGGTCCAGGCATCGGGTTGTTGATGCCTCTCAGGAACTGGCCCCTTTTCAGGGCTACCGACTCCATGGGTTGAGGCGGCAGCAGTAGGTATCGGACCCTTTTCAGGGCCAACAGCTGCCGAGGTGGAGGCAACAGGTACCGGACCTTTATCAGGGCTACCGGCTCCATCGGTAGTGGCGGCGGGTACAGGGCCCTTTTCAGGGCCACCAACTGCAGCTGTAGAAGTGGCGGCAGGAGCCGACGCCGCTCCAGCGGCGTCCGCTTGCCGCGAGTGCACCATCATGCGGCCCACCATCCGGTCGGTGTGCTCCAGAATTGCCTCCCGCTCCACTCGCAGGTCCCGCACAAGTCGGCGCTCCCGTCGTAGGTCCGACATCAGCCGCCTGATGGTGTCCTCCGTCCGTGAAGAATGGTAGGAGCCGCGGTCCGAGCCGCGGGTCGATCTAGAGCGCGACCGCTCCGAAGTAGATGATCGGCCGCGCTGTGTCCGCCGGTCCTCCATGCGCTCCTGGTAGCTCCCAGATCGCGACATCCTCCTGGCTCCGCTGTGGTGAAGCGAAACTCAGCAATCCGGCTCTCGAAGGACCAATTGTTCCCCACGGAAACAATTAAATAGCAGGTGCGGTCCGCTGAGTTCGCTTCCGAAGCCCCGATGTACTAGCAGGCCGGGAGTGTAGAGCGCAGAAAATTTTCCAAGTCCAGAATCCAAGCCAAGTCGTCGCCTCAGGTGGTAAAAACAAGTCCAATAAATCCAAAATCGTAGCCAAGTCCAAATGCAGAAGTCAGTAGAAAATCCAGAGTCCAAATCCAAAGAAGAAAAGCAGGGGTCAAGCAGGGTGTGAAGTGAAACGCAGAATAAATGTTCCAGTAGGCGTACTCGGCAGAGGCTCCCAGCAGAATGAGGCACTCGCCCGCCCGGCGCAGTATTTATACAGTGCGGAAAGCTTCCCCCTGACTCGCGCCGCCGACCAATCAGCGCGCTCGATTCACCGGGCGCTCGGAGCGCAAAATGTCGGCCTCCCGTGCCGATTCGCGGATTAAAATTAAATATTTTAATCGATAGCAAATTAAACGCCACCCCCCCGGGGATTTTAACACATCATCTATACCAATCTATGTCTTGCCCATAGGATGATGTCGTTTACTGGAACCGCAAGAGTGAATTTACCTAGTTATTCAACAAAATATGCCGATTTACCGCGGCATTTTCAAGAATTAATTTACATTTAATTCGGTTAAAAATAGTAAACATGATTTTACGAGATTCTAAGTTATACCATTAGATAGATCTCAACCAAGCGCATCCTTTGGTGATATTTTCAAGTATGTCGGATAGATATTAATTGCGTAATAGGCAGACAAAATGTGTCACCTCAAACAAAGCGCACTAGCTAACTTTCAGACACGCAAAAACATATCACTCCCATAGATGTTCACATGAGGAACACAATAAAAAATGTTTCAGCTCGCTGGGACGTCTGTAACGTCCGTAATCAGAGTTCAAAAATATTCGCTGGTGGCCCTCGACTCCAGCTGCACGGCGCCACTATGGCGCCGGGTTTTTTCCATTACCCGCGCGGGCTGCATACATACAGGCGGCGCGGTCAAGCGAGTTTATCAGGGCCCACGCGAGATATTTTACTCTCAATTTAAACATTTTTTATTTTAATTTCTACTTTACAATACCACACAAAGGACTCATTTGGCACATTTAAATACTTATGTATTTTTACTTCCTCGCCTCTTCGAGGCAGGACATTTACATAAATTCCATCAAAATAGCGGCCATTCTATGATAGTCCGCGGCGCTCCGCGCGATTTAAAAATGATTTTATTCCCATCGCGCGAGCTTTCCCTGTATATCAAGACCACGAAACATCAATTTTATTCAATATTACATTTACAAATGTCTTATCTAATTCTTAAATATTTCATTCTTAAGATATTTCATTAAATATTTCATCAAACTTAAATATTTCATTTTCTTAAGTATTTCAAATATTTCAACACTTTACAAGATAAGACCAAAAATGCAATTTCTTCGTGGAATTTTTCCAACGCCCTCCGTCGGAGATGTCACATATCGCCGGCTCGCTGCCCGCGCCGACTATCCGCTTGGAGGCGAGGTGGGCCCATACAACGGACCTGAGCCCTCCGTAAGGGCCAACATTCATGACTTCAGACGGGTCATCATCATCACGTCGTCATATCAGACGGGTCATCATCATCATCATCATCATCCCGTCGTCATAATTCTACCTGTCCGATACACTGGTGCAAGTCAGAAAATTAGCGTTATGTGTTTCTCACAAAATTGATGAAACGCGATGAAATTTAAACTTCATTTTAACAGTGTGCATCCAGCACGGTTGAATGCTGGCAAGGCAATAAAAAAAAATCAAAATTTTTTGCGGTCCTAGTAAGAAATTTGCTGGTTCAAGTGAGAAAATTAGCGTTATGTGTTTCTCACATATTTGAAGATTGTGACCAAACGCGATGAAATTTAAACTTCATTTTCACAGTGTGCATCCAGCACGGTCCAATGCTGGCAATGCAATAAAAAAATCAAAGTTTTTTGCGGTCCTAGTATGAAATTTGCTGGTCCAAGTGAGAAAATTAGCGTTATGTGTTTCTCACATATTTGAAGATTGTGACCAAACGCGATAAAATTTAAACTTCATTTTCACGGAGTGCATCCAGCACGGTCGAATGCTGGCAATGCAATTAAAAAATTGAACGTTTTTTGCGGTCCTAGTAAGAAACTTGCTGGTGCAAATCAGAAAATTAGCGTTATGTGTTTCTCACATATTTGAAGATTGTGACCAAACACGATGAAATTTAAACTTCATTTTAACAGTGTGCATCCAGCACGGTTGAATGCTGGCAATGCAATAAAAAAAAAAGTTTTTTGCGGTCCTAGTATGAAATTTGCTGGTCCAAGTGAGAAAATTAACGTTATGTGTTTCTCACATATTTGAAGATTGTGACCAAACGCGATGAAACTTAAACTTTATTTTCACAGTGTGCATTCAGCACGGTCCATTGCTGGCAATGCAATAAAAAAAATCAAAAATTTTTGCGGTCCTAGTAAGAAATTTGCTGGTCCAAGTCAGAAAATTAGCGTTATGTGTTTCTCACATAATTGAACAAACGCGATGAAATTTAAACTTCATTTTCGCAGTGTGCATCCAGCACGTTTCAATGCTGGCAATGCGATAAAAAAATCAAAATTTTTTGCGGTCCTAGTAAGAAATTTGCTGGTCCAAGTGAGAAAATTTGCGTTATGTGTTTCTCACATATTTGAAGATTCTGACTAAACGCGATGAAATTTAAACTTCATTTTCACGGAGTGCATCCAGCACGGTCGGTTGCTGGCAATGCAATAAAAAAAATTAACATTTTTTGCGGTCCTAGTAAGAAACTTGCTGGTGCAAGTCAGAAAATTAGCGTTATGTGTTTCTCACAAAATTGACGAAACGCGATGAAATTTTAACATCATTTTAACAGTGTGCATCCAGCACTGTTGAATGCTGGCAATGCATTACAAAAAATATTACAATATTCTAAAAAAATTATATAAAATAATCTCGTGAGGGTAGGGGTTTATTTACGGTTTTACAGATGTACAAGTTTCACTATTTTATAAAGTATATAAAATTGCTTTCGTTCGGCCCGGGTTATCTTATATTATATAGAAAAACATAGATCTCGAACTATCAAAACATATAAAAACGTTTCGGCCGGGATTATTTTGCGCGTTGGGGAAAGTATATAAGATAAAAATTAGTTAATTTGGTTCGGGTTATTTTATATTTTATGAAAGATATTTGCCTCGCGGACTTAAACTATAAAAAAAAATGTTTCAATTAGTTCTGGTTATCTTTAGGAGTGATGTAAACTTCGCGGTTGTGAACCTAAATAAAATTGCGTCCGTATACTTCGGGTTACTTTGTATTGTACGAAAACGTAAATCTCGCGAATAACACGCGTCTAAAAGAAACGTATATCATGTATTCAAACATAAAAAAACTCCTAGTACATTGTTTCGGTAGACCGGGGTTGTATTATACTTATAAAGATGTAGGGCCTCGTTATATTGAAAATATATAAAAACCGCCGGGTCTTCTTATTTATAGACTATATAAGATTTCGTTGCATTTAGTTATATAAAATGCTTTCGCTCGAGAATTCGCGTTTCATTTAATAAATATGAAACATGTAGATTTCAATTAGAACTATTTTAAAATGTTTCGTTTAGAAATTCGCGTCTTGTATTATAAATGTGAAACTTATAATATTCGTTTTGAGCTAAAACGTATGAACATAGAAACACTACAGTTTTGACCGCTATTTTGTTTACTGTGCCTAGGACATTCTTGCGGTGTATTAGGCTTGATGGTAAAATTTAAACTCTCACTCTGTTTAAAATATACGTAGTGTCTCCGCCTAGATTGGCTTCACGATATACTTTATGAAATTTGTAAGTTCCGCTGTCCTAAAATTATATAAAATTACCTTCGTTTAGATCGGGTTATATCATATTCCTCGTGGAACGCGTAAACCTCGTTGTCCTGAAACTAAATAAGGATGTTTCATCTAGACCGGGTTCATTTTACATTTTAGGAAGAATATAAATCCCGCGTCTTTCACTACATAAAATGGATTTGGTAAGATTGGGGTTGTTTATACTTGTAGAAATTACAGAATCCCGTTATTTTTAAACTATATTAAAATGATAAACTATATTAAAATGATTTGAACTATATTAAAATTTGCCGGAGAGTAGATATCAAATATTCGAGATGATAATAAATTTATATTAAGAATAATATTAAGAATAAAACTAAATCGGCGGACCCTAAAAGTAATACGTATTGACCTTATAAAGATGTAAACTAGTGGGGTTTTATTATAGAAACAGTTAATCGTTCAACAACGAGAAGTGGACAAGTGGTCGCTACACGGGTTTGTTAAAACTTATAAATGCACGGAATCCTAGATTCAAAGCTTAATCCCGGTATTTCGGATAAATATAAGAATATGTAACATCGGAAAATAACGGGTAACGGTTTTATGAAAAATATCGGTACTTATAATCATTAGAGTATAAGCATTAGAAGTAGAGTTTAGCTTCGGTGACCCGGGTAAGTACGGATGCGTAAGACGGAAATAAGGACTATGTTACAGTATCATTAAGATATATGAATACTTACAATTGTCGAGCTAGAGTCTAATTCCGGTATCTCGAGGAATATAAATTTAAAGAAAAGAAAATAATGTCTAGTTTCGGTTTGATTAAAGTATATACACCGTATAGTTGCAGAGGCTGGATACTAAGCCCCAGCTACGGAAACTTATAAGCGCGTAATGGCAGGATCAAAGGTTAGGTCGCGAACTATAGTTAATTAGGGGCCTGTGAATCGTATGCGCGTGCAAGGCAAGTGTCCGCAATCCTTAGGTATAAAGTGAGGTACATGAAGTGAAACTACGATGCACTGGACTGGATATAATCGGCGGCAGATGGGTAAGTCATGTCATCCTCTTTCCGTTTGAGATTATAACGATATATAAAGGTGGCGCACGATTAAGAAGAATGGTCTCGGGTTCGACACCCCAGACAGAGACGGAAGAAGCGCCGACAGTGAAAGCTAACCCCTGTACCGTAAACTTTACATGTGTTTATTCACAGGTGTTTGCATGTCAAATCCGTACTGACCATAATAGGGGCGAATTAATTTGCCAAATTAACCCATCTCTGCATGTGTGTGAACTTCCAGGGCTCGGGCGGCTCGTGTGCTCGACGCCGAACTTATTTATTCTTCTTCTTTATTATTACTTCTATTTATTTATTTAATTGATTGATTGATTGAATGATTAATTAATTAATTAGGTATTTATTTGTCTATTCATATGCCGCGTTCCAGTTATATATCGTCAGGAGACGTTCCCATAGCATCATCATCATCATCATCATTAGCGGTGTCCCAGTTATATATCGTCAGGAGACGTTCCGATAGTATCATCGTCATCACTAGCGGTGTTTCAGATATATATCGTCGGGAGACGTTGCGATAGTATCATCATCATCAACATCATCATTAGCGGTGTCCCAGTTATATATCGTCAGGAGACGTTTCGATAGTATCATCAACATCATCATCATAGCAGTGTCCCAGTTATATATCGTCAGGAGGTGTTTCAATAGTATCATCATCATCATCATCATTAGCAGTGTCCCAGTTATATATAGTCAGGAGGCGTTTCGATAGTATCATCATCATCATCATCATCACTAGCGGTGGTTCAGCTGTATATCGTCAGGAGGCGTTTCGGTAGTATCATCATCATCATTAGCGGTGTTTCAGCTATATATCGTCAGGAGACGTTACGATAGTATCATCATCATCATTAGCGGTGTTTCGGCTATATATAGTCAGGAGACGTTACGATAGTATCATCATCATCATCATCATCACTAGCGGTGGTTCAGCTATATATCGTCAGGAGGCGTTTCGATAGTATCATCAACATCATCATCATTAGCAGTGTCCCAGTTATATATCGTCAGGAGACGTTTCAATAGTATCATCATCATCATCATCATTAGCGGTGTCCCAGTCATATATAGTCAGGAGGCGTTCCGATAGTATCATCATCATCATTAGCGGTGTCTCAGATATATATCGTCAGGAAACGTTACGATAGTATCATCATCATCATCATCATCACTAGCGGTGGTTCAGCTATATATCATCAGGTGACGTTTCGATAGTGACAACATCATCTTCATCAGTGATGGCAGGGTTCCAGTTACACATCAGTCGGAGAAAATTAGGCGGATCCCACCATCATCGATGGCAGGATTCTAGCTGTACACCATTTGGAGAAAATACACCGACATCCCTGGCCAGGGGCTAGGCATATCCCTACTGTCCAGATCCACCTTTCCATCTACTAATACGAGGGGTCATGGCCTCGTGAAACCACATGGCAACCAACCATTACAAGTATTTATTTATGTATTGTATATGTAAGTATATGTATGTATATTATATTTTATTAGTATGTATCTATTCGTACGTAGTGTATGAGGGGGCTCTTCACGGGTGGCACAACACCCGTGCGGATGTCTTCCCTCGTCTGGAATGGATTGAACGTATTGATGCATATCAGATTATAATAAGTACTACCTGGGAGGGTGGTTGCAGTCACTGTAGTGTCGCGAATGGCCAATGGGCTGCAGTTGCTCACAGGCGAGGGTTGGGGAGCCTAGGAAACTCCCCTTCCCCACTCGCATATTTTTGACTTGACAGGTGGCCCGGGACCATCTTTACAGTAGCTTCAGTATATATACCGTAGTTTAACTTAGTTTAACCTGGAGGAGTTGGAATTCGGGGGGCAAACTGGCTCTGAGCCCGGACGCCAGACACTGACGCGAGGGATGGTGCGGTACTTTGCACAGAAGAGGCCCAACATGAAAAGGCGCATCCAGGCTCAGGTCAACGTATCCGGAACTCGTGTCGGGAGAAGGAGGATGGGATCAGTCACCGATGAGCCTTTGGGTATGGAGGGGCCGAATTTAAAGCAAACACATTTTTCGCGTACACATACATTTACACATATCTCTACATCCCCCTTATCCATTAGAATCCAACGTACCACCAGAATGAGGTATAGGGCCAGATACAGGTGACGGAACTTAGGCCGGCTAATAAATAAACGTAATAATGTAATTGATATAAAAATAATGCAGAGTAAATATAAAAGATCGTAAGGAATAAGCACAGCGAGGTAACGGCGGAAGATAAAATATCAACCAGCAAGGGTGTCGAAGACGGAATCACCCATAGGAGCGGCTACGAAGGACTTGAGGGCTTTCAGGGGATCTATGTACTCTATATGTGCATGCGCATGTGATAACGGCACGTTACTAACCTTTCCAGTGGATGGCGGTCGATCCCATACAGGTAAGACAATGGGGGATCGAGCGGAGAGGGCGTGGGAGCAGAGGATCGCGCACTCTGGAAGCGCAGCTACACCAGATGCAGTGGTTTCAGTCCGTAGGAATGATAGGTAAATAATATAGGGCCACGGAACATAGTATGTTTAGCAATTGCACCGTAGGGCTTAATTGACGTGCTAGGTAGTTTTGTTTGCGTTTTCCATGAACATTCACGAACTTCATACCCCAGTATTTAATTTAAGTTTAGCTTGCGTTAGGGTTACCACAAAACAAATTCATCCCCTATAGTTCGAAACAAAAAATTACACAACGTGAACTGGGGAGGTCTTGAATAAAGCGAGGGTGTTTGGAAATACTACGTTAAAAACCGTAGAGCCTTCACCCGACGTAGATAGATAGCTTGTTTGCCTGTAACAAGGCGTAAACTCAGATAGGAGTAGGATCGAGCTGAAAGGCGAAGAAGAGGATCCATCACACGGTTGAATGCTGGCAATGCAATAAAAAAAAAAAAAAATTTTTGCGGTCCTAGTATGAAATTTGCTGGTCCAAGTGAGAAAATTAGCGTTATGTGTTTCTCACATATTTGAAGATTGTGACCAAACACGATGAAATTTAAAATTCATTTTCACAGTGTTCATCCAGCAAGGTCCAATGCTGGCAATGCAATAAAATAAAGCAAAATTTTTTGGGGTCCTAGTAAGAAATTTGCTGGTCCAAGTCAGAAAATGATCGTTATGTGTTTCTCACATAATTGAACAAACGCGATGAAATTTAAACTTCATTTTCGCAGTGTGCATCCAGCACGTTCCAATGCTGGCAAAGCAACAAAAAAAACAAAATTTTTTGCGGTCCTAGTAAGAAATTTGCTGGTCCAAGTGAGAAAATTAGCGTTATGTGTTTCTCACATATTTGAAGATTGTGACCAAAGGCGATGAAATTTAAACTTCATTTTCACAGAGTGCATCCAGCACGGTCCAATGCTGGCAATGCAATAATAAATAAAAAAAATTGTGGTCCTAGAATGAAATTTGCTGGTTCAAGTGAGAAAATAAGCGTTATGTGTTTCTCACATATTTGAAGATTGTGACCAAACGCGATGAAATTTAAACTTCATTATCACAGTGTGCATCCAGCACGGTCCAATGCTGGCAATGCAATAAAAAAATTTAACATTTTTTGCGGTCCTAGTAAGAAACTTGCTGGTCCAAGTCAGATAATTAGCGTTATGTGTTTCACACAAAATTGACCAAAGGCGATGAAATTTAAACTTCATTTTCGCAGTGTGCATCCAGCACGTTCCAATGCTGGCAATGCGATAAAAAAAAAAAAATTTTTTGCGGTCCTAGTATGAAATTTGCTGGTCCAAGTGAGAAAATTAGCGTTATGTGTTTCTCACATATTTGAAGATTGTGACCAAACACGATGAAATTTAAACTTCATTTTCACAGTGTTCATCCAGCACGGTCCAATGCTGGCAATGCAATAAAATAAAGCAAAATTTTTTGGGGTCCTAGTAAGAAATTTGCTGGTCAAAGTCAGAAAATGATCGTTATGTGTTTCTTACATAATTGAACAAACACGATGAAATTTAAACTTCATTTACGCAGTGTGCATGCAGAACGTTCCAATGCTGGCAATGCGATAAAAAAATCAAAATTTTTTGCGGTCCTAGTAAGAAATTTGCTGGTCCAAGTGAGAAAATTAGCGATATGTGTTTCTCACATATTTGAAGATTGTGACCAAAGGCGATGAAATTTAAACTTAATTTTCACAGAGTGCATCCAGCACGGTCCAATGCTGGCAATGCAATAATAAAAAAAAGAATTTGTGGTCCTAGAATGAAATTTGCTGGTTCAAGTGAGAAAATAAGCGTTATGTGTTTCTCACATATTTGAATATTGTGACCAAACGCGATTGAATTTAAACTTCATTTTCACAGTGTGCATCCAGCACGGTCCAATGCTGGCAATGCAATAAAAAACATCAAAATTTTTTGCGGTCCTAGTAAGAAATTTGCTGGTCCAAGTCAGAAAATGAGCGTTATGTGTTTTTCACATAATTGACCAAACGCGATGAAATTTAAACTTTATTTTCAAAGTGTGCATCCAGCACGGTCCAATGCTGGCAATGCAATAAAAAAAAAAAAGTTTTTTGCGGTCCTAGTATGAAATGTGCTGGTCCACGTGAGAAAATTAGCGTTATGTGTTTCTCACATAATTGACCAAACGCGATGAAATTTAAACTTCATTTTCGCAGTGTGCATCCAACACGATCCAATGCTGGCAATGCGATAAAAAAAATCAAAATTTTTTGCGGTCCTAGTATGAAATTTGCTGGTCCAAGTGAGAAAATTTGCGTTAAGTGTTTCTCACATATTTGCAGATTGTGACCAAACGCGATGAAATTTAAACTTCATTTTCACAGTGTGCATCCAGCACGGTCCAATGCTGGCAATGCGATAAAAAAATATCAAATTTTTTTGCGGTCCTAGTAAGAAATTTGCTGGTCCAAGTCAGAAAATGAGCGTTATGTGTTTCTCACATAATTGACCAAACGCGATGAAATTTAAACTTCATTTTCGCAGTGTGCATCCAAAACCTTCCTATGCTGGCAATGCGATAAAAAAAAGTAAAATTTTTTGCGGTCCTAGTATGAAATTTGCTGGTCCAAGTGAGAAAATTTGCGTTATGTGTTTCTCACATATTTGAATATTGTGACCAAACACGATGAAATTTAAACTTAATTTTCACAGTGTTCATCCAGCAGGGTCCAATGCTGGAGAAGCAATAAAATAAATCAAAATTTTTTGCGGTCCTAGTAAGAAATTTGCTGGTCCAAGTGAGAAAATTTGCGTTATGTGTTTCTCACATATTTGCAGATTGTGACCAAACGCGATGAAATTTAAACTTCATTTTCACAGTGTGCATCCAGCACGGTCCAATGCCGGCAATGCGATAAAAAAAATCAAAATTTTTTGCGGTCCTAGTAAGAAATTTGCTGGTCAAGTCAGAAAGTTAGCGTTATGTGTTTCTCACAAAATTGACGAAACGCGATAAAATTTAAAATTCATTTTCACAGTGTTCATCCAGAACGGTCCAATGCTGGCAATGCGATAAAAAAAATTAAAATTTTTAGCGGTCCTAGTATGAAATTTGCTGGTCCAAGTGAGAAAATTTGCGTTATGTGTTTCTCACATATTTGAATATTGTGACCAAACACGATGAAATTTAAACTTAATTTTCACAGTGTTCATCCAGCAGGGTCCAATGCTGGAGAAGCAATAAAATAAATCAAAATTTTTTGCGGTCCTAGTAAGAAATTTGCTGGTCCAAGTCAGAAAATGAGCGTTATGTGTTTCTCACATAATTGACCAGACGCGATGAAATTTAAACTACATTTTCGCAGTGTGCATCCAGCACGTTCCAATGCTGGCAATGCGATAAAAAAAATTAAAATTTTTTGCGGTCCTAGTATGAAATTTGCTGGTCCAAGTGAGAAAATTTGCGTTATGTGTTTCTCACATATTTGAATATTGTGACCAAACACGATGAAATTTAAACTTAATTTTCACAGTGTTCATCCAGCAGGGTCCAATGCTGGCAAAGCAATAAAATAAATCAAATTTTTTTGCGGTCCTAATAAGAAATTTGCTGGTCAAGTCAGAAAATTAGCGTTATGTGTTTCTCACATATTTGAAGATTGTGACCAAAGGCGATGAAATTTAAACTTCATTTTCACAGAGTGCATCCAGCACGGTCCAATGCTGGCAATGCAATAATAAATAAAAAAAATTTGGTCCTAGAATGAAATTTGCTGGTTCAAGTGAGAAAATAAGCGTTATGTGTTTCTCACATATTTGAAGATTGTGACCAAACACGATGAAATTTAAACTTCATTTTCACAGTGTTCATCCAGCACGGTCCAATGCTGGCAATGCAATAAAATAAAGCAAAATTTTTTGGGGTCCTAGTAAGAAATTTGCTGGTCAAAGTCAGAAAATGATCGTTATGTGTTTCTTACATAATTGAACAAACACGATGAAATTTAAACTTCATTTTCGCAGTGTGCATCCAGCACGGTCCAATGCTGGCAATGCAATAAAAAAAAAAAGTTTTTTGCGGTCCTAGTATGAAATTTGCTGGTTAAAGTGAGAAAATAAGCGTTATGTGTTTCTCACATATTTGAAGATTGTGACCAAACGCGATTGAATTTAAACTTCATTTTCACAGTGTGCATCCAGCACGGTCCAATGCTGGCAATGCAATAAAAAACATCAAAATTTTTTGCGGTCCTAGTAAGAAATTTGCTGGTCCAAGTGAGAAAATTAGCGATATGTGTTTCTCACTTATTTGAAGATTGTGACCAAAGGCGATGAAATTTAAACTTAATTTTCACAGAGTGCATCCAGCACGGTCCAATGCTGGCAATGCAATAATAAAAAAAAGAATTTGTGGTCCTAGAATGAAATTTGCTGGTTAAAGTGAGAAAATAAGCGTTATGTGTTTCTCACATATTTGAAGATTGTGACCAAACACGATGAAATTTAAACTTAATTTTCACAGTGTTCATCCAGCAGGGTCCAATGCTGGCAAAGCAATAAAATAAATCAAATTTTTTTGCGGTCCTAGTAAGAAATTTGCTGGTCCAAGTCAGAAAATGAGCGTTATGTGTTTCTCACATAATTGAAGATTGTGACCAAACGCGAAAAAATTTTAACTTCATTTTCACAGTGTGCATCCAGCATGGTCCTATGCTGGCAATGCAATAAAAAAAATCAAAATTTTTTGCGGTCCTAGTAAGAAATTTGCTGGTCAAGTCAGAAAATTAGCGTTATGTGTTTCTCACAAAATTGACGAAACGCGATGAAATTTAAAATTCATTTTCACAGTGTTCATCCAGCACGGTCCAATGCTGGCAATGCGATAAAAAAAATTTTTTTTTTTTGCGGTCCTAGTAAGAAATTTGCTGGTCCAATTCAGAAAATGAGCGTTATGTGTTTCTCACATAATTGACCAAACGCGATGAAATTTAAACTACATTTTCGCAGTGTGCATCCAGCACGTTCCAATGCTGGCAATGCGATAAAAAAAATTAAAATTTTTTGCGGTCCTTGTATGAAATTTGCTGGTCCAAGTGAGAAAATTAGCGTTATGTGTTTCTCACATATTTGAAGATTGTGACCAAACACGATGAAATTTTAACTTCATTTTCACAGTGTTCATCCAGCAGGGTCCAATGCTGGCAAAGCAATAAAATAAATCAAAATTTTTTGCGGTCCTAGTAAGAAATTTGCTGGTCCAAGTCAGAAAATGAGCGTTATGTGTTTCTCACATAATTGACCAAACGCGATGAAATTTAAACTACATTTTCGCAGTGTGCATCCAGCACGTTCCAATGCTGGCAATGCAATGCATAAAAAAAATTAAAATTTTTGCGGTCCTAGTATGAAATTTGCTGGTCCAAGTGAGAAAATATGCGTTATGTGTTTCTCACATATTTGAATATTGTGACCAAACACGATGAAATTTAAACTTCATTTTCACAGTGTTCATCCAGCAGGGTCCAATGCTGGCAATGCAATAAAATAAATCAAAATTTTTTGCGGTCCTAGTAAGAAATTTGCTGGTACAAGTCAGAAAATGAGCGTTATGTGTTTCTCACATAATTGATCAAACGCGAAAAAATTTAAACTTCATTTTCGCAGTGTGCATCCAGCACGTTCCAATGCTGGCAATGCAATAATAAAAAAAAAAATTCCGGTCCTAGAATGAAATTTGCTTGTCCAAGTGAGAAAATTAGCGTTATGTGTTTCTCACATATTTGAATATTGTGACCAAACACGATGAAATTTAAACTTCATTTTCACAGTGTTCATCCAGCAGGGTCCAATGCTGGCAATGCAATAAAATAAATCAAATTTTTTTGCGGCCCTAGTAAGAAATTTGCTGGTCCAAGTCAGAAAATGAGCGTTATGTGTTTCTCACATAATTGATCAAACGCGAAGAAATTTAAACTTCATTTTCGCAGTGTGCATCCAACACGTTCCAATGCTGGCAATGCGATAAAAAAAATTAAAATTTTTTGCGGTCCTAGTATGAAATTTGCTGGTCCAAGTGAGAAAATATGCGTTATGTGTTTCTGACATATTTGAATATTGTGACCAAACACGATGAAATTTAAACTTCATTTTCACAGTGTTCATCCAGCAGGGTCCAATGCTGGCAATGCAATAAAATAAATCAAAATTTTTTGCGGTCCTAGTAAGAAATTTGCTGGTCCAAGTCAGAAAACGAGCGTTATGTGTTTCTCACATAATTGATCAAACGCGAAGAAATTTAAACATCATTTTCGCAGTGTGCATCCAACACGATCCAATGCTGGCAATGCGATAAAAAAAATCAAAATTTTTTGCGGTCCTAGTATGAAATTTGCTGGTCCAATTGAGAAAATTTGCGTTATGTGTTTCTCACATATTTGAAGATTGTGACCAAACGCGATAAAATTTATACTTCATTTTTAAGTGTCCATCCAGCACGGTCCAATGCTGGCAATGAAATAAAAAAATTTAACATTTTTTGCGGTCCTAGTAAGAAATTTGCTCGTCCAAGTCAGAAAATGAGCGTTATGTGTTTCTCACATAATTGATCAAACGCGAAGAAATTTAAACTTCATTTTCACAGTGTGCATCCAGCACGGTCCATTGCTGGCAATGCAATAAAAAAAAATCAAAAGTTTTTGCGGTCCTAGTAAGAAATTTGCTGGTCCAAGTCAGAAAATGAGCGTTATGTGTTTCTCACAAAATTGACGAAACGCGAGGAAATTTAAACTTCATTTTTACAGTGTGCATCCAGCACGGTCCAATGCTGGCAATGAAATAAAAAAAATTAACATTTTTTGCGGTCCTAGTAAGAAACTTGCTGGTCCAAGTCAGAAAATTAGCGTAATGTGTTTCACACAAAATTGACCAAACGCAATGAAATTTAAACTTTATTTTCACAGTGTGCATCCAGCACGGTCCATTGCTGGCAATGCAATAAAAAAAAAATCAAAAGTTTTTGCGGTCCTAGTAAGAAATTTGCTGGTCCAAGTCAGAAAATTAGCGTTATGTGTTTCTCACATATTTGAATATTGTGACCAAACGCGATGAAATTTAAACTTCATTTTCTCAGAGTGCATCCAGCACGGTACAATGCTGGCAATAAAATAAAAAAAAATTAAAGTTTTTGCGGTCCTTGTAAGAAACTTGCTGGTCCAAGTCAGAAAATTAGCGTTATGATTTTCTCACAAAATTGACGAAAAGCGATGAAATTTAAACTTCATTTTTACAGTGTGCATCCAGCACGGTCCAATGCTGGCAATGAAATAAAAAAAATTAACATTTTTTGCGGTCCTAGTAAGAATCTTGCTGGTCCAAGTCAGAAAATTAGCGTAATGTGTTTCACACAAAATTGACCAAACGCGATGAAATCTTAACTTCATTTTTACAGTGTGTATCCAGCACTGTCCAATGCTAGCAATACAATAAAAAAAATTCAAAATATTTTGCGGTCCTACTAAGAAATTTGCTGGTCCAAGTGAGAAAATTGGCGTTATGTGTTTCTCACATATTTGAAGATTATGACCAAAGGCGATGAAATTTAAACTTTATTTTCACAGTGTGCATCCAGCACGGTCCATTGCTGGCAATGCAATAAAAAAAAATCAAAAGTTTTTGCGGTCCTAGTAAGAAATTTGCTGGTCCAAGTCAGAAAATTAGCGTTATGTGTTTCTCACATATTTGAAGATTGTGACCAAACGCGATGAAACTTTAACTTCATTGTAACAGAGTGCATCCAGCACGTTCCAATGCTGGCAATGCGATAAAAAAAATCAAATTTTTTTGCGGTTCAACTATGAAATTTGCTGGTCCAAGTGAGAAAATTTGCATTATGTGTTTCTCACATATTTGAAGATTGTGACCAAACGCGATGAAATTTTAACTTCATTTTCACAGAGTGCATCCAGCACGGTCTAATGCTGGCAATGTAATAAAAAAAATTAACATTTTTTGCGGTCCTACTAAGAAACTTGCTGGTCCAAGTCAGAAAATTAGCGTTATGTGTTTCAAACAAAATTGACCAAACGCAATGAAATTTAAACTTCATTTTCACAGTGTGTATCCAGCACGGTCCAATGCTGGCAATGAAATAAAAAAATTTAACATTTTTTGCGGTCCTAGTAAGAAACTTGCTGGTCCAAGTGAGAAAATTAGCGTTATGTGTTTCTCACACCATTTGAAGATTGGACAAAGGCGATGAAATTTAAACCCACCTTTCATTTCACCGAGTGCATCCGTGCGGTCCATCTGGCACTGAATAAAAAAAAACAAAAGTTTTTGCGGTCTAGTTAAGAAATTTGCGGTCAAAGTCAGAAAATGAGAGTAATGTATTTCTCACATAATTGACCAAACGCGATGAATTTTAAACTTCATTTTCGCAGTGTGCATCCAGCACGTTCCAATGCTGGCATGCCGTAAAAAAAAACTCAAATTTTTTGCGGTTCTACTCTGAAATTTTGCTGGCAAGTCGAGAAAAATTTGCGTTATGTGTTTCTACAATATTTGAAGATTGTGACCAAACGCGATGAATTTAAACTTTCATGTTCACAGTGTGCATCCAGCACGGTCCAATTGCTGGCAAGCAAAAAAAAATATAAAAAAAAATTTGCGGTCCTAGAAGGAAAATTGCTGGTCAAGTGAGAAAATTAGCGTATGTGTTTCTACATATTGAAGATTGTGACAATAGGCAATGATAATTTTAAACTTCACTTTTTCACAGCGTACATCCAGCACGGTCCAATATGGAAATGCATAATAAAAAAAGAAATTTGCGGTCCTGAATGAAATTTGCTGGGTCCATTTAGAAATTAGGGGATGTTTTCTCACATATTTGAAGA